>VDFB02049807.1:0-48830 GCA_007258455.2 Sequoia sempervirens
TATTCAATACAAATTATGAAAATTATATACATGAATAAATAATGAAAAAGAAATGAATGTGCATAGAAGGAAGGTAACCAACCATTGCTTGTAAATGATTGGTTTTGACATGTCTTCTTGTCCTGCTGCTGCCCTGAGCTTCATATGTTGTTCCTAGTTCCTGCTCCTGAAAAAGAAGTAACAATGGTATTAGAGCATGCTCTAAGCAATGACTGATTACACATATTATATACACATTCACCCTATGCATGTATAAATTGATCATTGTGTGCATTAAATAAGCTATGTGTACATTTTAGGTGTCCCAGAAAAGCATTGGAGTCATCAAAAACACCTAAAATATACATTTTTTTCTAACTTTTTTGCTTCATGTGCAGCTACAGGTGTAATCATGTCTTTGTTTTATTCATCTTAATTCAACATGTGGGGTAAAATGAGGCTCCTACAAGAGTTGAGCCCAACATGCTTGAGGAAATGAGATATTCAAGGTGGTTCTTTACTTATACCTTGTTTTTGATATGCATATGAGCAATACCAGGTATGTGTCACAATTATGCTTTTGCTGCCTCATCATACAATTTTGTCTTGCCATTGGCTTCCTTTCCTCTAGAGATTCCCAATCTGGAATTTTAGTGCCAACAAGAAGGAAATATCTCTAAAGAAAAGGACAACAAATGCCAAAAGAAATTGTAGCACCTTTAAACGTTGGCATAATTCCCAAAGGAGGTGATGTACCTGGGAGTCAAGTGTTTTGTATTAGAGATGCATGAGGAAAGATGGATATGCCATAGGTATGAAATGAATAATGACTTCACATATTGCAATATAAGTGTCAAAAACCAGAGACAGTATTCAGAGGATTTCAGAACAGAGCTTAATCAACACATAAACTATGGACAAATCAGAAGAAAGATAATCTATTGTGCAAGAATGATCAGTCCTATGGACAAATAATGCAACAGAATAGTATACTGTGGACATAGTTTGAAAGACACATATGCAGTACTTGATGAAAAAGAATACATGTAGTTTTCAAATGTGCAAACAAATGAATAGTCACTTACAAAAATTAGTTTTTTTTGTTAAGGCAACATGATGATAAGACAACATGGTTCTAGTTTTCTTAATGAAAATTCAATGAAGTATACCAAGATAAGGTAGACATTTGTTGAGAATTGATGACAGTCATACTCTCAACAAGAGACAATTTGGGTAGCATAATGCATTGGCTCATGTATTAAACAATAGGAATGCATACATCTTTTGAATATGAAGGGACAATGAAAAACACATTTTAATATATCTTTAAGTACTTGATACAAAGAAGTATTCATTGCTTGATCCTAATACACATTATTTCAAAGCAATATCATCATCATAGAGGGATAAAGAATAGGAATGACAGTGCATGGGTTTATGTTTTTTTTACAAATGATGGAGCAATGTCTTGAGATACTTCTTATACACTGTTGAGTATGGTTGGCCATAAAAGTAGTAGATTGCATGCTAATGTGATAAAGGGGATAAGGAAACCCTTATTTGAAGAAATTAACAAACCTAAAATATTGCAAGGAAAGGGAGAACTAGAATGGGAATGAAGCCAAAATACCCACAAGGGTTCAAACCCATAATCACGTGGCTATGAAAAATCAAACCCAAAAAGCCATTAAATGATGATGGCCCAGGTTTGATTAGTACCCAAAACTCCAAACATACCTGAAGATGATTATGGCTACGGTTTTTATTGCCAACAGTAAGTCTGCGGCTAAAAGTCACCATTTTATTCATAAAATACATAAAATATTCAAGAAAAGTACATTATTCTAGAATATATGTGTTTCTTTATTTTGCATTATTCTATATTGTAAAATGCTTAATTCAAGTGATGTTTTATAAATCACTTAAATTAAGTCATTATTTTAAATGCAAATTAAAAAAAAACATACAATCAAGTCATGGGAGTTATGCTTGAATTTATGAAGTTGCAAGCATATTGGAGGGTTGTTTTTCAATTTGGAGGCATGTACCCACATTTGTAGGAACATTTATGCTTCTTATTGTGAAATTGCAAGAATCTAGGGGTGGTTTTGCATGCCTAGGTGCCTGGCATAGTCAAAACCACTTTCCCCACATATTGTAGTTAGTTTTGGAGGGAATCTAGTGCCTCATTTTTAGGCTTTTCTGGTGGATCCAACCCAAGGTAGTTGCTTGCTCCTTTTTTGGTGCAACCACTTGGGTTGAGTTATATATTCACTCTTGTAGTTCATTTTAGGAGTTAGTTCTAAATTGGCAAATTTCTGGAGATAGTGATTTTATAGTCCTTCATCAGACTTCAACACTTTTTGTAACTCATCTTGTCATGTAAAATAGTGAGTACGTTGGATGTTAATAACATTGAGTTATTTTTCCCTCTCATTGCTTGCTTTCTTGTGTGCATTTCTTTATGGTGATTGATTGAACTACTTGTGAAATGTACATTTTTCCTTGTATTTTTGTCTCACTGAAAGCACCTTGTTGGAAGAAAATATATGTTTACAGGTTATGAGTTGTGTGAAATAATGCAAGAGTTCTAAGTATGAAATATATTTTTTCTTTCTAGGATCTTGTGTCAACACTGTCTTATAAAATATTTGTGTTTAGCAATATGCAGAAATGATTTGTGTAAGCTTCTTTCAAGCTGTTAACTGAACTGTGTAATTGAGCTTAGTTTACATGTCTTTAGTCAGTTTGGGTGTTTCACCATAGAATAGTAGTTTTCATTTTCATTTTAAAGTTACATCTTTCTCACCTTTTCCTCAGAAAAGAAAAATAGTAGTTTAGGTGATATCCAATAAAGAACCAGCTTTCTCTGGAGGTCCTTTTCTACCATAAGGTTACCCACAACCTTAGAAAAGTTCCCATGTTTCACATGATTAGTTGTGTTAAGTTTTAGCTAGGGTGCAAATCATAGTGTTAATAGTGACTTCCAAATGTACCTAACAATAATGAAGAGAGATTCCTAGGGGTTGAAGCCCTAACTACTACATTGATGTTAAGATTGAGTTACCATCAACCTTGCAATTCTTATGTCATTTATTTTTCCCTAATAATGCTAATTACATTTTACCTTTATGGTTTTATTGGTATGGTAATTAATTTTTTATCGGTAGAGAGTTACTATTTATTGGATAAGCATCTTGGAGGTTAAGCTAGTTTTAGGCACCCAAATTCTCATGAGGTTATTTTGAACACTTGTAATGATGTTTTGGTTGATTATAACACCTCCACATGAAGATGGAAGAAACCTTGTAAGATAGGATAAATTAGATGTCCATAAGGAAAAATTAGTTGTCCATGTGTAAGAGGTGAGTAATGAGCTTACAACTTACATTGTTTTATATATTTAATGATTGAATTTACCAAGGAAGGTATTTGAATATGGTAATTAACTTGGACATGACATTTAGGGGGTGAAAACTCTATTTAAGAGGTGCTTAAGGTGGTTGTAAGTAGAGGAAATTAGTAAGAAACTTCTATTTGTAGGTGCTTGAGGGAGTGTGTGAGATATGAGGAAAACCTTTATATATTGTTGGATTGAATGCATAGTAGGAGTGGTGGAGTTGAAGGTATTGCAATATTTATTTTGAAGATAATTATAAATTTTTTTTAAAAGGGTTTCTCCATGTAGATCTTGTACTGTGATATGATATTCTAGAGTTTCTTTCACTCTTATGTTGTTCATTTATGTCTCTTTCTTGTTGTTATCTTATGGTTATGCTATCTTCCTTTTATTTCTATTTTAAGTTCATCTAAGATGGTTTTATTAAGAATGTTAAAGTGGTTTATTTAATCACCATAAAGAGGTTTAATCATTACATGGTAGTTCCATATTAAGATAACAATTAATTTTAGATTTGCATACAATTTTTAGATTTTCATATTGTATTGGTATAAGCCTTGTATCTCACTAATTCTAGTATCATAGCATGAATGGATATTTGATGATTAACAATCAGATTAGAGATTGATATTTCATCCAATTTTTGGTACCAGAGATAGATTTGTATGAGGATTTGTTGGAGGCTTGTGGACTATAGTGGACGTTCTATGTGTTAACATTGTTTTGTAGATCTATGAAATTGGAATCGATAGCATATAACTCTTACATGGATATTGTTAATGGGCTCTATAGTGAGCACTAGAAGCTCATGATAGAGGATATTATTTCTTATGGAGTTGGTCATGTGTTTTTTCCTCTCATGGTGCTAACTTGGAGCTCCTATTTGGAAATATGTGACTCTCCTCTTGCATGGTGGTTATGTTCATCTCCCTTAAGGTCATGTGAAGTGAAAGGGTGTTCATTTTAGGTGGTTACTTTAGGACCCATGGTCACATAGGGAAAACCTTACTATTTGGTGGTGATTCGTGATGATTGTGGATGTTTCTAGATCATGTGTTGTTTGTCCACATCAATTGTTGTGCTCACAATTCATGATTTTCCTTTGTGAGTTCATGTTTTCTTGTTCTTGGCTGACAGGGTGTTGTAGCATGTTGTGGATCTTCGAGGATTAAATTTTGAAGATGTTTTGTGTTCAAGGATGTTGTTTTGGGTCCTTTCTTTGTGGTGGCAGATGTTGGGTGGCTCACATTGTAAATTGTTTATTGTTTGAGGCCGACCTATTTGATTTTGCTTGTTATTTTACTAGCCATTGTATTTAGGCCAACATGTTAAGGGTTAGATGATTTGCAGATGGTATAAATAGAAGAGAGAGGATAGAGAGAGAGAGGAAATGACAGAGGACATAAGGGAGATGGATCAATAAGGTGCTCGATAGTGTGAAGTATGAAGCACGGTGAATAAGTATTTTGATCCGAAAGGATCTCAGAGCAAAAGGAGTGTGGAGCAAAGTCGAAGGAGTTGATGAAGATAGTTATCATTTAAGTTATTTGTAATCCCTGGGCTGCGGCCTAGAATTTGTAAAGCCTGAGAGGCATATGTAATGTGTTTTGAGATTATAATATAATGAGGAATGAACTTTCAAGGATGGGTTTTTCCCTATTAGGTTTTTCCCAGGATATATCTTGTGTCTGGTGTTCATGAATGTCATTTATCTTTCTGTTGTTTAGCTATTAATTTCCACTACATATCTATTGTGATCATGGAGTTAGTAATTTAGGCTGCAAGGCTGGACAGTCCTTAATTGGATCCTCCTACCTTGACTACATCAAATTGTGATGATAATGTACTTAAGGATCCAACCCTCTCAAAATGTGCATGTATAAATAACAATTATGTCCACATAAAAAATAAATAATATGGTTACATTATAAGTGGAAGAGCTTGTTAGATTCTTTTGATAAAATTTATATATAATTATTCTATTTGCTAGATGATGGGAAAATGTGGTAATATATATTAAGAAATTACTAATATTCAATTGGATTAAAAACATATAAGTTTCCTTGATAATGATATTTGCATACACTTATCGTGCACATTTATCACCATTTTAGGACCCTGCAATGTGAAATAGATGGCCTCTTATCTATCCAAATTTCAAAAGATGTTTTATCAAAAGGAGCCAAATAAGGAGAGGTTAATCAGGTAACAAAAAGTACACACAAACTTTTCTCTAAAGCACCAATCCAGTTGTGTACCTCTCAACATACTTTTGGCTCTTTCCATTAAGGTTTGATTTATCATCTTTAAATTTTATTCAATTGATAAATGAGTTTTTATACCTAATTTTCTTAACGATATCAAACTAGATGACATCCCTTGAGATGAGTAGTAGAGAAACATAAAATTCTTAAACACAAATGTTAACATTTCCTACAAGTGAACATATGTTAACAAATTACCTGTTTAGTATAGAAAGTCAAATTTAATTCTATATTAAAATAAAAAAGAGATATTTAAAGAGGGAATACCTTTTATTTATATAGCTAAAGGAATCCTTATGCAAAATGCAACAAAAGGAGCTTGGGAAAATTTTAAAATATTAAAAAATTATGAAGATGAGGAAGAGATAAATGTCAAATGGGGTGTGGTATATGCCAAATAATCTTCAAATAGCACCAACTAAATGGATGAGAGATGGCATGCATACATTGTTAAGAACTTTAGTTGTCAACAATTGGAGCCATGATGAAATCCTATGCATGTAAATACCACCTATCACCTTTGAGAGTAGAGGGATTGTATGATCTAGATGAGAATGAATCCTAGCTAATCATGATAAATGTTAGGGGGAAATGAGAAATCATTAAACATTAAGAGTGGAAATGTGATCGACATGATATGGAAAACATCTCATCATACGAGCATGGATTGTCTAGAACATTCAAATACATTTAAAAGGAGCGAGAAAGACACCAAGGAGAAGAGATGGCTTCTATGTGAAGATTTTGATAGGATTAGTTTATTCTATTTCACGAGGAATGCCAAGAAGCTATAGACTATCAAACATTTCCTTTAAATTATTAGTTCACACAATTGAGAAGACACCAATGTTGAGGGGACCTTAAAAATCCCCAAAACAAGGTTTTCCACAAGGTTGGTCTCAATGGCACACAAAAGGTATGGTGTAAGAGAATTGATTCTTTTGGATATCGTTGACACATCAATGACTAATGCATCTAGTAGGATGTTAGCACAAAGAAGTTTGTGACATCCTCCAAAAAGGTGAGGAGGCAAATGGAAAGGAAAGACCTATAGTGGTATTGGAACTATGGAAGGAAATTTCCTGCATCATTGGATGGGTAATGAATGACCCATGGGGAATTTTAAGTACAAATTTACCACAAGGAAAAGAGGAAAGGGAGGCTAGTCATGAAGTAGAAGTGGGGCACATGCAAGCTAGGGGCTTGTAGCCAAGGAAATCCTTTGAAACTAATTATTATGACACTATACATTTCCTTGTAAAGGTTAAAGACAAAAAAAAAAATTATGAAGGGGTTGCAAGTTACATTGAGACATCAAAAGCTAGGGGAAAATATTCATTGGTATCATGACTCATTGCTCATACGTTGATTTTTATAGATTGAAAGAGCAATCCAAAACTTGAGGAAGAAGGCATCCAAGGATTCAAAAGGGACATACAATCTAACAACAATCAACTCAAATGAAACCCAATGAATCCATCTAAATTAACATGAGCTCCTTAAAATAAATATATATATTTAAAATACACTATAAATACCTTCTTTTTTTAACAATAGAAAAAAACCCTATAGAAACATATTTATGTCAGATATTTAACTTACTGTAAATATGAAAAATACTACTTATTACTTTACCCAAACTTTTTAAAATTATTTTTATCAAATGTTTTCTAAAATATCAAATAGTGTAAATAACTAAGCTCTTTTAATATTTTAAACCATATAATACACAAACCAGGCACCTATTATTGTAAAGCTTCTAAATATATTCTTTTAAAATTTTGTTTGCTTAATATATTGATAAAGAAATATCCAATAAAAAAACTGAATAATGATTTTTAGCTATTGAATTGTAACTATTGCCAATCACTCCAAGGATGTAGATGGTCTGCACTGTGCAGTCATATCATGGGAAGATAAGCTTCAACAATACTCAAAAGAGGATATACTACTAGTGAAGTCAATCATTTTAAGTGGCGACATAGATATGACTTAAGTTAACGGTTTATGAGATACAGGCGGCAAAGATCTGAAAGAAATTTATGAAACTTTCTTTTTAAAAGTAAAAGATGGTATACTACTAGTTGTCTGATATACTACCACAGTGAAGTGACAGATAAAATTCTTTGGAAGCTTATTCAATCATTTTAACTGGTGGTGGTATTATCAGAACCACTCCAAAGAGGCGACATAGATATGCCTTCAATCATATCATCATCTATTCGTAGAGATTTAGTTTCGAATCTTTGGTCTCTCATCTTCTATTTAAGATTATGTTTATGAGTAAGACTTAACCCAAGTCACTTACATCTAGTTTGAAATTTAAACTTTTAAAATTCAAAATCAAAATAATTTTCACTAATTCTCTTGTGTTAATTGTCTTTGATTTATGCATTATGTTACATATTTATGGACATACATTCAATCAATTGAAACCAGGAGAGTGGTCATCAATGAGTTATCAATAATTTGTCATAGAGAATTTATTAAGAGCATCATAGAAAATAATTGGAGAATTATACGAACACACACCATCCTAGATCTATTACATGCTTACTTGCTATCTTTGATCTTTTAGTCAAAGCTATAAATTGAATCTAGTTATATAAAATTATTTTCTAAAAGATAAAATAGTGTAAATAACTAAGCTATTTTAATATATTGATACACCAAAGAGAATAGATGGCTTCTATGTGAAGATTTTGATAGAGCGGGTTTAGTTCAATTTGACAATGAGGAAGGCCAAGAAGCTCTAGACTATTAGACATTTCCTTTCAATAGTTGGCACAATTGAGAAGACGCCAACATGGAGGGAATCTTGAAAATCCATAAAAAATGGATTGACATAAGATTGCTCTCAATGACACATAGAAGGTATGGTGTGAGAGCATTGGTTCTTTTAGATGTCCTTGGAGCATCAATGGTAGAGGAAGAAAATGGAGAGGCAAGATCTACAATGAAACTAGCACTATTGGAAGAAAAATTTGTACATCATTAGATGGATGATGAATGGCCCATGGAGACTTTGAAGTATAGAGTGACCACAAGAACAATAGGGAACCAAGCCCAATCATAAACTAGATGTGGGGCCGATGTGATCAAGGGGTTTGTAGCCAAGGGAAACCATTGAAACTAACTATTATGACACCATACAGTTCCTTGTAGAGACTAAAGACATCAAAATATTAATGAAAGGATTGCGACTAGACATTGAGACATCAAAATCTAGGGGAAAAAATCATTGATATCATGAAACTCATAGCTCATACTTTGATTTACATAGATAGTAAGGGTAATCCAAGATTTGAACAAAAAGGCATCCAAGGACTAAGAAGGGATATGGAGTCTAACAACAATCAATTGAAATAGAACCCAAAAAATCTAAGTTAACATGAATTACCCAAAATAAGTGAATATGAAAAATACATTATAAATATCTTAAAGATTCTAAGATTCTTAAATCTCAAAGTACTAATTATTACATTATCCAAACTATTTTAAAAAATTTAAATATCAAATAGTTGAACTATTTTAATATTTTAACCACCTTGTACAAGCTTCTAAATATATTCTTCTAAATTTTTATTTGATTAATATATTGATAAATAAGTATCAAATAAAAATAAAAATAAAATTTTTGTAGCTATTGAGTTGCTATCTATTGCCGATCACTCCAAGGATGTATTGCACATTTTTGAAGGGTTTGTCATTTCATGGGGGATAAACTTCCACAATACTTAAAAGATTATATAGTAGAATGTTATTCAATCATTTTAACTGGAGACATAGATATGACTTATGAGATATAAGCAACACAGATTTGAAGGAAGTTAACAAAGCAAACCAAGACTAAAAACATTCTTTGTTTATCAGTTGATTAAGATGATATCTACAAAATATTCATGGGGCCACTCTAAAGCCAATGGATTACTCACTTGGTAAATGCCTTTCTCTTAATTTGTTTTGTTTACTTGTTCATCTTCAATAAAATTGATGGGTTTTGTTGGGGGAATTGATGATACAATTTTTTTAATTATTGGGAGGTTAAGGGTTTAATGTAATTAGTGAAGCTGAAAATGTAATTATATAAATTGTTATTATTGTAATGGTGTCTTTTTGTTGTCTTTTAATTGTAACTTTGTCCAACATCCACAGGACTGCACCTTCAAGAAAATTATAGTTATGTGGGTCCTTTTGGATTCCATGAATTATTTTTCTGATAGTCGGTACCTCCTTTGAGCCATCCATTCCTAAGGTAACTATGGTTCTTGACTCTTCCACACTTGTGTTGGCATGTCTAGAGAGAGAAATAATAGAATATTAGCGACAAAATTAGAATTTTAATGAGGTTCTCAACAAAATCTATAGTATTGTTGTTTAAAATGTAGAAGTGGCTAATTTAAATAATCCAAGTATCCTATCTATCTCCTTGGGAAGGAAAATAGGTTATGATTAGAGGGTAAATAGAGAAATCAATAATCTCAATATCAACAAATGAAGGGCTAGAAAATCAATCAAGTGGAAACCTCTACAAGAAGGTTGGGTTACACTCAAATTTTATGCTTTTATGAAGGAAAATATGAGATTATCAAGTGGAGGAGGAATCCTTATAAATGATAAAGATGATCTTTTTTCCACTTGTGCAGGCAATATTAGCCTAAAATCTAGCAATGAAGTTGAAGTGACTATGGCTTGTTGGAGCCTCCACCTAGACTTCACACTCGAGCTAGGGAAGATCCATGTGGAAGGAGATTCAAAAAATATTATAGACCTTTTAAATGGAACAAAAAACCCAAATGGAAATTATAAATTTATTTCAAAGACCTAAAATTTATATTTTCCTACTGAAGATGTGGAAAAATGATTGAAGTAAAATAACATAAGATAATGCAAGAAATAAAATGTATACCTCAAAAAATCCCCATCCTCCTAACATGAGTGAAAATAGAATGCACCCTAGTTCTATTTGATTTGATCTAGATTGTGATATGATGCAGATTGCTCAATAAACCAACATATCTTTGGTATGATTGCAATAATGAGATAGAAAAGTGGTAGCATAAGGGTATGATAATATATTTCTTGATCATAATGAAGGATGAGGACCTCTAGTTATATATCTTTGAAGAAGAAAAATCAAGGGCTAAGATAGATTGAAGATGGAAGGCTAAGAATGAATGAGGATTAGGGTTAGACTCAAAGATGTAGTCATGTGACAAGTGTCACATGAAGGATAAGAGGAATGTAATAAGGCAACACATTTATGTGAATGACTAGGATTAAGAGGTGGGATCTGAGATGAGTGGATAAGATGAATAGATAGTTTGAATTTTGGGAAGGTGTCTATGCTCAATAAATCTAGATAAGTGTTGAAGTTGTTGATTCAACCCCACAATTCCCAGAAGTCATCTACAAGAAATTATCCTATCATAAAGTATAAATTGAAACAGGATTGTGCTCAACAACTCAAAAATTTGTATTGATTCAATAGCCTGAATGAATGATTAAAATGAAAGGTGAATTCTTATAGAACAAAAAAACAAACAAACCCTAGATTAAGGTTTGATTAGATTGAGACAAGTTTCATCATCTAATGTAATGACTAAAAATGTGCTAAATATATCTTAATTTAATAATAAAAAAGAAACTCCTAAGTTTAGCTTAAGTAATTAAAATAAAAATGTGTCTAATAAGTAATTAATGATTAATTATTTATTAGGCGATGACCTATTTATTCCAACACCCCCCCTTAAGATCAACTTAGGGAGAAACTAAACAACTAATAAAGGAAGCTATGATGGATGCATAATGGATCTCGACTACAAGGCCTAATGAGGTACCCATGAACAATCAGTTGAAATATCTGATAACTAGAGAAAAGGAGTAAAAATCATGGGAAAAACCTCCTCTCCAAAAGAGAGATAAAAGAAATGAAATCATACACATGACAAAAGAATGTAGGACTCAATATGCCCCCCCCATGTTTTGCTTTGGTCACTATTACCAATTTTCACTACAACTCAATTGGCAAAACTGATTAGTTGAATTTATCTCAAGGTGGAAGTTCAGTTAATTTTTGCATGTGCTTAAATTGCTATTTGTACTAGGTTTATCAAGTTCAAGCTATGCAATTGTTTCAGTGAACAGAGTTTCAAAGTTATTACTCAATGCTTTGCAGCAAAAATGAAGTGCAAAACATAATACACCAATGATAAATCATAACAATTGCTTTCATTTATTTCATAACACTTATTCATATTATAGTATTTCATTTGTTTGCAAATACAAATGATTGTAGAAATTTCCATTTGGATACATTTCTTTTTAGAATGTAATTGAAAAGAAGAAATTAAAATCCCACACAAGTCATGGGAGTACCTGTAACAACAAATCATGAGAAGCATGCCACACTATTGGAGATGCAAGAAAGGAAGACACATATAAGCATGAACATAATCATCATCGCCTGTGCTTTTGGTCGATGCAAAAGTGGTGTACCATCCTCCATCCTCGAGCTCTGATCGACCTATAAGAGAAGTGAAGGGTTGTTAGAGCTTTGATTATGAACATCCCTATATGAATCACCAACAATAATGCAAAATGTTGCTAATAATACATTGAAATAGTTGAGAGAACATGAGTTGGACAGAAGCAAGGAAGGAAACATCATTATAATATATTGTTTTATCTAACACTGTTTGTTTCCATGTGCAGGTATAGGAAAATTTATGTAGCTGATCATTTCATGAAGACATAAAAGCATGTGGAGTAAAACAGGCTCCCACAAGGGTAGAGCTTGACATGCTGCCCCTTAAACATAAAAGTGGGTTGAGTAAGGAAATAAAGTATCATGCTCATCTGAGCCATTCACAAAGGAGTAAAATAGATTTCAGTTATCAAAGCAATCAAGTACATTGTTCATTCATAACAATCAAATCTGAACAATGAAGTGCTTCATGTCATTAATGGTGATAATGAACATGCATACATATAAAGTTCACGAAATCAAGCTGTGGAATGGAAGGATTAAAAGCCATTTATAGTAGGCTTCATTCAATCATAAGAATGTATGAGGAGTGTTGAAGATCAAGTACTTTGGCATTGCCAAGCTATTTGAGTACAAAATATCAAAAGGAACAAATTTGGTTATGTTCAAAGGCAAGTTGGGAACATATGAACTAGAAAAGAAGCATTGTTTTATTCCATGAAAGTTGCGAGCTGAGAATGCTCTTTTTCTCTAAAGAATTTAAAAATATGGAATGAGTGGTAATAAGCATCAAAGTAATCATACAGTTATGTCATAATGACCATTTGTAGTTATGAGTGAAAAAAAAGTCAGCAAATGCTATCACTAGGCAATGGGTATACAGGTGTGTGGAACAAAAGAAAGGCTTGCAAGTTATTTATCAAAGGATTGTACATTTTGACTTGGTTGTTAGCTTCATGCCATTTGAGTGTTGCTATAGGAGGAATATTATAAAGGAGAATGGTGTTGTTTCTTTCAGTTTTAGAGAAGCAAGAGAACACATAAATGTTGTTTCCTGACAAAAGTAATACCCATTTGAGACTTTATCCAGAAGTACAAGATTACAGTGATCTTAAATATATCAGCTGAGAAGATCTTTTCTCTTAATGAAGGGGTTTCAGTATTTCCATTATTTGTCAAATAATATTAATTTTCTATAGGGAAATAAGGAGTTTCTATGTGTTGCATACAACATGGAGGTGAATGTAAATCTGCATATTATGGATGTGTAGCAAGCTTACTTCATAAAAAGACTTTCAAGAAAATACATGGAGATTTCAACTGAAAATGCAGTTTGCATTTTAAATACAGAGTACCCATCTTGGGTTTTAACTAAAAATGCATAATACAGTTAAGTTGCATAGTTTCGAGCTTTTAAGCTCTTAAAAATGGTGTTTATAGTAAGAATTAGCCGCAACCATGAAGTCTTGCATTTTCATTCCAGAATCTAAGTGTTCTCATCAATGAAGGAAATGAATGTTATTTGGGTCGAGCCCAAAAGTTAGAGAGTTTTTTCTTCCATTTTTACTTATACCCATATGATGATTTCAATTTAAAATGCAGATTTATTCTTGTTATAGTTAACCTATTTGAGGGTTTTGACAGAAAACACAAAAATGTATGGATTTCTTTCAAATTACAAAGTACCCACATGGGGGTTTTATGTTCAAATATGAGAACCATCGAAATACACAATATAAGCTTTAAAGCTTTTCAGAACAATGAGAAAATATGAGTATAGGTCATGGCCTTAGAGCTTGCAAGCTCATAAAAAACAAAACCCTATGAATGCAAGATACATATGATGCTAGCAAGGGCCAAACTCTCATGATGGTGGCCAAGAAAGAGCTGAAATAAAGCACAGGAAAAATGGATTAAAAATTAGAGAAATACACATGCTTGGTCGTGGCCTTGAAGGCCAATTTTGCTTGCAAAATGAAGAGAGGAAGCCATATTACAGTTTGAAATCAACTTACCCAGCTCGTCCATGGAGAATCGACCAATCTAAGTGCAAAATGATGAGGTTCAAGCTGAAACCCTAGTCATGGTGGTGGCGCTTCCTCCAAGCAGAGTTTCCTCTTCAAAATTTGCAAGTGCAATGATGAGAAAAGAGTGGAGTGGCAGAGTTTTGTTATTAGGGTTTTGAGCTTGTGCCCTAACTCAAACTTAGGAGACTTCCCATTTTTTGCATTTAAAATCAAACTTATGCTAATGTCTTAGTGGCCGACAGTATTTTCATGCCTAGGTCGATCTTTTGGAGATATCATAAGACTTCATAAGTCTAAACCTTTATGTCTTAGGTTTTGATTTATTTCAAATTCCCAAATACCTAAGGTATTTTAGTTCAATATCAATGCTTATGCCTTAGGGAAGTAAAATGCCTTAGTTTATATTTAATTGATTTTATAGAAATCAATTAAATCATTGAGAGATATTTCCTTGTATTTTTTATGATTTTTTTTAAGAACAATTAAATTGTAAGGGAGAGATAAGTGTAATATTTTTGAAAATATTTTTAAATCTTTATTGCAAAAATTAAATCAAATGGAGAAATAAAAAAAACTGCAATTATCTTGTAGAGCAAAAGATAAAACAATATTTTATAGATTGCTTTATTCTTTTTGCTATTTTTAGCAGTTTTAAGAAAGCAGTGAAGATTGATCTTTCCTTGGGCGAATTTGAGTTGCATGGGGTGAAGATGAGGTGTTTTTTCAGCTTTTAAAGCGGATTAGGCCTAATTTTTGAGGTTTTTTGGATGGACATGCAGAAAGTGTGAGTTTTCCACTTTCATTATACAATATGATGCAGATTTGGATGCTTTTTTCTGGTCTTTTCTATTGATCTTAGATTAGGGTTTTGGAGAGATTTATTTTGAAGAAAAAATTAGAGTTTTTCTCATTTCAAATTTTTATTTCTTGCTCTTACACACATTTTGAGAGCTTGTGAACATTTTTGTACTCATACTTTGGATACTCCTTTAGTTTAATAAAGCAACATTCCTATTTCTCAATTTTTGTCTCCTTTGCAATCTTAGTTTGATGTTTCCATTGTGTTTCTATTTACAAATCCTTTTTTATGTCATATCATTGCAGATTTTGATACAAGAAGTTCAAGTGATACAGGTTGCATGTTGTGTTATAATCTAGATCTTCATGCAAATCAATTATGTATTGGGTGTTCATGAGAGATTGTGAAGTTATTGTTGTTTTCTGAGAGCTATTTGTGGGTAGATAATCAAAGTCATCATTAAAGTTCTGAAAATCACTTTAAGTCATAAGTTTTAAATCTAGTTATCCTTCTAACCCTTTTCCATCAAAAATAATTTAGAATAGGATTATCATTCGAAGAACCAACTCACTCTAGAGATTCCTTCTTCACTCAGATCACCCACATTTGGAGAAGGTTTCCATGTGTCAACAGATAGTTAAGTTTTCTGCAAGCTTAGCATATGGTGTGTATCTGATTGATAACAGTTTTTGGCATGCCCGGTGGTACCCTAAAATTGATTTTAGGAAGAGTTTTGATTTCTTAACTTGTTGTTTGGTGTATGCAATAGTTTTATTTCAGCCTTTCGAAGGTTTCTTATATGCCTGGTGACTCTATCTCTGTTTTTGCATGCATACTTAGTGCAACCTGCACATGAAAAAAATACAGACCAGATCAAGTTATGCGCCATTTGAGTACTGATAGTTATCCCCACCACAAAGGAGAGGTAGAATAGTAAACAGATTGTTTGAAACACCTATGAGATCAAAATCAATGCCTCCAATTTTTAGTTCCATAGTTCTGTCACCAGGAAATCTTGTTCCTATAGCACAAGCGCCACCAATGGCAGTGGCAAGACAACACCCGTTTGCACCTTTTAATGGAGGTAGCCCATTGAATATTTCCCAACACAATGATATCCCAGTGGCAACCCTCAAAATTCTATCGTACTTTACTAGAGAATATCACACAATGTTGGTTGACCACATTCGAAACTTCGCCACTTTATGCTCAGTTCACAACGTCACTCAAGAGAATGTGGCACTAAGGCTCTTGGCTATGTCCCTGAAAGGAAAAGCATTGCAATGGTTCAGATGCCTTTAGCCAAACTCCATCACGATGTGGGATGAGTTGGGTGATGGATTACACTGATAGTTCGAAGATAAGTCACACCATCTGTCCCTGTTAGAATAGTTGAGCACAATCAAGAGAGCGTCACATGAGCATATGGCAGATTTCAATTATCGATTCTAAAGAACCTAGAACCAAATTCCTTTAATGGTAAAACCAACACCTTAGCATGCTTTTCCATTTTTTCCTAAAGGATTTGAATATAATTTTTTTAGTGATGATCCAATCTATGGGCAGGCTCACACTCCCCAATGCTTTTGATATCGCTATTAGAGCAGAAAATTGTCTCATTCAAGCTGGAGAAATAGCTCCCAGGCCTCATATTCCCTTATTCCCTAAATTACAACTACTTATTCCTGTTGCTTTACCCCCTTTAGTTGTTGTCCTACCTGTTCCAACAATAGGATCACACTGCAGCACATGGATCTGCTTTTCCAGCCTAGTCCCAAGAGCTTTAGGAGATTAAAAATATTCTTAAGACTTTTGGAAATGATCTCGTAAGCATTAAAAAACAAGTTGGCCAAGAGAATAAGCCTTATCAAGCCCCTTATCAGCAGAATCAACAAAACAGACTAGCCTTTCAAAATGACTACCAAGGCTAAAAAAGGAATTTTAATCCTAGACCTTTCCAGCCCTTTAACCCAAACATTGCCAGTTCATCAAAGGAACTTGTACCACAAAATAGCGTTGCCCAAGATTGTGATTGGTGTTATCCATGCAACCAACCCCACAACCAATCAACATGTGTGAATGGCATGAGAAATCAAGCCTTAATGGTCCATAACAACTATCCTGGTTTGGAAAATGTTACAAGTCAAAATCAAGGACAACAAGATAACTTTGAAGTTGCCTTGCCAAAATGGTAGAGCTCTGAGTTTTGTGGCATAAATGGTCAAGATTAGTAGAATTCTCCTATTTCAGCCAATACCAGATCAAAGAAAAGAGCTATGGATTTGGGGCAGCAAGTTGGAAATGTATAGCAGCAATCTGCTAAGGACAAGCCACTTGTTCCTCTACCTCACGTTACTCTTGCAACCCATCCAAAAGTGCAGATTTTGCAAAGAGGCCAAGATATACTAGGGAAAGATCAATCTAAGATGCAATCGCAGCCTTTGTAGGAGGGAAATGATGTTCTTAAAAGCTAGCAAAAGGTGAGCCCTATTTCTTTCAATGTTGTTGAACATCTCAAGAAAGCCACAATCAACATGTTAGTTTTAGATGCTTTGCATATTCCGGGTCAAAAGAGTTTGTTGCAGGAAGCCTTGGTTGAACTCTCTGTTTCTAATGATGTTAATCAAGGAGGTGCTAAGGTTGTGCTTGCAAATAGTCTAGAAGTAAAACATGAGCAGAAAAATCAATAGGTAAAGCCTCCTCCGTTTTACTTAAGTCTGATTATTGGCGATAAAATAGTACACAATTGTATGACTGATTCTGGTGCAAGTAGCTTAGTTATGCCCAAAATTTTAGTTGACAAACTAGGTCTTGTTTATGAGCCCAATTCCCAGAAAGGTGTAGTTCAGTTGGATGGGTCTACTATTAAAACTACTGGTGTGATTAATAATTTAGCCCTTACTTTGCACACATCTCTGAATTTCACAATTCCTTAGGATATACATGTTATTGACCTGCCACCCCATTTTTCCATTTTCCTTTCAAGAGATTTTATAGCCAAACTGGGTGGTTTCTTGTCTTCTGATTGGTCTCATCTTTTCTTTAGAATAAGATATGGTATGAAAGTAACCATAAAGTCTGAGCCTATGGCCAAAGACCATATCGAGCCATATGTTCTGAGTCCTATAAATGCTAACCTCTACGTCACCCCTAGACTGGAGGAGAAAGCCATGACCTTAGACCACAACACCCTTATAGAAAACGTGAATTTAGATGAGTGGGCAGCCGAAGATCATGAACTTGATCCTTTTTAGTACACAAATGAGATAGGATTAGGAGTTTATATGATTCATGAACTTGATATTGTTATGCTTGATCTGATCAAAGAGGAAGAGTAGCCTGCAAAGATAGAAGATAAGCTTTGGAAGCTTTACTTTGATGGCTCGAGAAGCAGCATAGGTGTTGGTGGTGGATCCATGCTGATATCACCAAATGGAAACAAATATTATTTAGCCTTCAGGTTTGCATTTAGTTATTCAAATAATACAGCTGAATATGATGCACTGATGCATGGACTAGAATGGGCCCAGAAAAGAGGTATTAAGTGTTTACAAGTTTATGGTGATTTAGAGTTAGTTGTGAATCAAGTTAGGAATTTGAATGCTGCAAAAAATGACTCACTTAAAAGGTATAAGCATCGAGTGTGGGATTTGATTGAGAATTTTGATGCTTTTAATATATTCTCAGTTCCTAGGAATGAAAATAAACATGCTAATAAGCTTGCTGCCATAGGAACCCAATTTGATATTCCAAATGAGATTCACAAGGTAGAGGCACGCCAATATGTAAAAATTGTAGTGAAACCTTTTGTACCTGACAATAATGTAAGTTGGCAGGTTTTGACAGCGATGAGCAAATTGTGAGTTTTTTAATTGCTGAAGCTGAGTTTGCAAATGGAAATCAACAAAAGTGGCAACAACAATATGATAACTATATTGTGTAGTTAAAGACAAACAAGTTTCCAAAGGGTTTGGTGACCTTAGAATCTATTTTCAACTCAGATGATCAAGTACGGAAGGATAAGTGTAGCATGATTGTCAAGGAAGAGTACTATGGAGCCATTGAAATTTTCAAGGGTAAGCTTTTGAAGCTGGGAAAGGTATGTACTAAGGAAGAACAACAAACTTTCATTTTGTTATGTCAAGAGTTCAGTGATTTTTTGCCTAGGAATCAAAAGAATTAAAGGGTTTTGATCCAGAATTAGCCCAACATACTATTGAACTAGAACCTGATGTGAAACCAGTAAGGTACAAACAGAGACCCCTTAATCCCAAGTTAGAGCACCTTATGAAGGCCGAACTAAATAAGTTATTTGAGAGTGGAATTATTTTCCTACCAAGCATACGTCTTGGGTATCTAACTTAGTTCCAATTAGAAAGAAAAGCGGGGAAATTAGATTGTGTGTTGATTTCTGAGATTTGAATAAAGCATCCCTGAAGGATCATTATCCGCTTCCTTCCATGGAACAAATTTTGCAAGTGGTTTATGGTTCTTATAGATTTTCTTTGCTGGATGGGTACTCAGGTTATAATAGATTCTGGTAAAGCAAGAAGATCAGTTCAAAACAACATTTACAACCAAATGGGGAACTATGGCCTACAAGAAGATGCCTTTTGGCTTATCCAACGCTAGAGCAACATTTCAGCGAGCAATGGACATGGCCTTCCATGGCCTCATGAACAAATTTGTTCTGGTATACTTAGATGATATTACAATTTTTTCCAGAAATGCTAATGAATATTTTGAGCATTTAAAACAAATTTTTCAAAGATGTAGAGAATTCAGAGTGTCTCTCAATCCGAAGAAGAGTATTTTTTCTGTCCATGAGGGAAGGCTCCTCAGACACATAGTTTCAAAGAAAGGTATTTCTATAGACCCTGAATGAGTCTCTGCTATTCTTGAGTTGCCATTACCAGCCCACAAGAAAGTCTTACAAAGCTTTCTTGGACGGATTAATTTTGTAAGAAGATTCATAACCAATGTTGTAGCTTTGTTGCAACCTCTCACTGCTATGCTTAAAAAGAATACCCCTTTTAGCTGGACTAAGGAGGGTAAGAGAAGTTTTGAGCAAATAAAAGAAGCCCTTGTAGCTGTCCCTACCCTCATTAATCCAAACTATGATAGAGATTTCATTCTTTATGCTTTTGGAGGAATTGATACTATTTCAACTATGTTGTGCCAGCAAAACGATGAAGGCTTGGAGCAACTCGTGGCATTTTTCAGCCAAGTATTGCACGATTATGCAGTGAAGTATTCTTTTGTTGAGAAGCATGTTTTTGTTGTTGTAAGAAGCCTCAATAAGCTCAGGCATATATTATCCAATAACAAAATTCAGTTACTAGTTGCTCATTCAACTGTTAAGGATTTCTTACTTAATAGAGATATCAATGATAAACGTGTTGGTTGGGTAACTAAGGTTATGGAATTTAATATTGATATTAAGGTGACTAAGCTTGTTAGTGGAAAGGGTTTGTGTGAAAAACTTGCAGAAAATGAGGACAGTAGCTCAAAAGAGGCTGAAAATGTTGATAAAGTACCAAACAATGATGATACAGTTGTTGTTTCAGTTCTTGTTGCTACCTGGGTGCAACAAATGATGCACTATTTGCAAACTGGTGAGTGTTCTAAAGGCTTGGACAGAGAAAAAAAGAAGGTACTATAGATTACAAGCCATTCTTTATGCTATCATTGATAGTATCCTTTATAGGAAATATTTTCAGCGAGTTTTATTAAGATGTATGAGCCTGATCAAGTTGACAAGTTGTTAGCAGAATTTCATGATGGGCCTTCAGGAGGCCATTTTGTAGCAAGAACAACAACCCTAAAGATTATGCGGTCTGGTTATTATTGGACAAACCTGTTTAAAGATGTAATTACTTGGGTTCGAAGGTGTGAGAAGTGTGCTCTATTTTCCAGAAAATAGAAGCTTGTAGCCATGCCTCTGCATCCTATTCAAGTGGAACAACCATTTTCCACGTGGGGTTTAGACTTCATTGGACCAATTAACCCACCTTAAAGTGTGGGTCATAAGTGGATTCTTATTGCAATAGACTACTTCACTAAGTGGACTGAAGCTATTGCTTTAAAAGAGGCAAACAAGACTTTTGTGCTCAATTTTTATCAGGACTTAGTGTCAAGATTTGGTACCCCATATTCAATTATCTCTGAAAATGGTTTAGCTTTTATTGGCTTAAGGATTTCTGACTAGTCAATTAAGAATAATATCTTTATGAACACATCTTCTAACTATTATCCGCAGGGTAATGGGAAGGAAAAATCTACAAATAAGAATCTGATCAGGATAATTAAGAAAACTGTAGAAGACAACTAATAAACATGGCATGAAAAGTTGAGGTTAGCCCTTTGGGTTGACAGGGTGACTCCTAAAAGGGCCACTGGTTGTTTTCCCTACGTACTTGCTTATGGAAAAGAAGCTAAGTTTCCTATTTCTATTGAGTTACAAACTTTGAGTTTTGCTAAAGAACTAGAATTGTTGAATGAACAACCTCTCGAAGTGAGATTTGCACAGTTAGTGGAGCCCGAGGAAACCAGAAAGGAAGCATTAAGGAAGCTTGAAATAAATCAAGCTCAGATGAAGAATTCTTTTGATAAAAGGGAAAGGCCATGAGATTTCATTATTGGTGACTTGGTTTTTAAATGGAATGAGTACAAAAGTAAGCCTAGACGACATTCCAAATTTGATGCAATTTGGGATGGACCTTATGTGATCACGGAGTGTAAGGAGCACAATGCATTCCAAATTTCTAAGTTGACTAGAGAGGTGTTGTCTATCCCAGTTAATGGGATCCACCTTAAACACTGCCTCTGAGATAAGTACTATCATTGTAAATAGTAGAGTAGTTGTTGCAAATAAGTGCTTCACACACATTTCATTTTAGTAGTTTTTCTATCCCTAAGCATTGTTGTGCATGTTTGGTTGGCCATCAGGGACTGTTAGTTTTCTTTCTATTTTGTTCGATTTTGTTTTGTTGTTGTTTGAATTTCTCAGTTTCATGAGGGGTCATATTTTGACACCATGCCTAATAGAGCATTAAAGGAAACTGATCTAATGCTTAGCACATAAGAATTTAGCAGAAATCATCAAAATATTACAAATTTTCACTACAACTCAATTGGCAGAGCTGATTAGTTGATTTTATCTCAAGGTGGAAATTTAGTTAATTTTTGCATGTACTTAAACGGTTGTTTGCACTAGGTTTATTGAGTTCAAGTTATGCAATTGTTTCAGTGAATAGAGTTTCAAAGTTATTAGTCAATACTTTGCAGCATAAATGAAGTACAAAACATAATACACAAATGATAATGCATAACAATTGCTTTCATTTATTTCATAACGCTTATTCATATTATAGTGTTTCATTTGTTTGCACATACAAATGATTGTACAAATTTGAATTTGGATACATTTCTTTTCAGAATGTAATTGAAAAGAAGAAATTAAAAGCCCACACAAGCTGTGGGAGTAACTATAACAATAAATCATGAGAAGCATGCTACACTATTGGAGATGTAAGAAAGGAAGACACATAAGCATGAACATAATCATCATTGCCTGTGCTTTTGGTCGATGCAGAAGTGGTACACCATCCTCCATCCTCGAGCTTTGATCGACCTATAAGAGAAGTGAAGGGTTGTTAGAGCTTTGATTATGAACATCCCTATATGAATCACCAACAATAATGTAAAATGTTGTTGATAATACACTGAAACAGTTGAGAGAATAGGAGTTGGACAAAAGCAAGGAAGGAAACATCATTATAATATATTGTTTTGTCTAACACTGTTTGTTTCCATGTGCAGGTATAGGAAAAGTTATGTAGTTGATCATTTCATGAAGACATAAAAGCATGTGGAGTAAAACGGGCTCCCACAAGGGTAGATCTTGACATGCTGCCCCATAAACATAAAAGTGGGTTGAGTAAGGAAATAAAGTATCATGCTTATCTGAGCCATTCACGAAGGATTAAAACAAATTTTAGTTATCAAAGCAATCAAGTACATTGTTCATTCATAACAATCAAGTCTGAACAATGAATTGTTTCATGTCATTAATGGTGATAGTGAACATGCATACATATAAAGTTCACGAAATCAAGCTGTGGAATGGAAGGATTAAAATCCATTTATAGCAGGCTTCATTCAATCATAAGAATGTATGAGGAGTGTTGAAGATCAAGTTCTTTGGCATTGCCAAGCTATTTGAGTACAAAATATCAAAAGGAACAAATTTGGTTATGTTCAAAGGCAAGTTGGGAACATATGAACTAGAAAAGAAGCATTGTTTTATTCCATGAAAGTTGTGAGCTGAGAATGCTCTTTTTCTCTAAAGAATTTAAAAATATGGAATGAGTGGTAATAAGCATCAAAGTAATCATACAGTTATGTCATAATGACCATTTGTAGTTATGAGTGAAAAAAAAGTCAGCAAATGCTATCACTAGGCAATGGGTATATAGGTGTGTGGAACAAAAGAAAGGCTTGCAAGCTATTTATCAAAGGATTGTACATTTTGACTTGGTTGTTAGCTTCATGCCATTTGAGTGTTGCTACAGGAGGAATATTATAAAGGATAATGGTGTTGTTTCTTTCAGTTTTAGAGCAGCAAGAGAACACATAAATGTTGTTTCCTGACAAAAGTAATACCGATTTGAGACTTTATCCAAAAGTACAAGATGACAGTGATCATAAATGAATATATCAGCTGAGAAGATCTTCTCTTAATGAAGGGGTTTTAGTATTTCCATTATTTGTCAAATAATATTAATTTTCTATAGGGAAATAAGGAGTTTCTATGTGTTGCATACAACATGGAGGTGAATGTAAATTTGCATATTATGGATGTGTAGCAAGCTTACTTCATAAAAAGACTTTCAAGAAAATACATGGAGATTTCAACTGAAAATGTAGTTTGCATTTTAAATACAGAGTACCAATCTTGGGTTTTAACTAAAAATGCAAAATACAGTTAAGTTGCATAGTTTCGAGCTTTTAAGCTCTTAAAAATGGTGTTTATAGTAAGAATTGGACACAACCATGAAGTCTTGCATTTTCATTCCAAAATCTAGGTGTTCTCATCAATGAAGGAAATGAATGTTATTTGGGTCGAGCCCAGTAGTTAGGGAGGTTTTTCTTCCATTTTTACAAATACCCATATGATGATTTCAATTTAAAATGCAGATTTCTTCTTGTTACAATTAACCCATTTGAGGGTTTTGACAGAAAACACAAAAATGTATGGATTTCTTTCAAAGTATAGAGTACGCACATGGGGGTTTTATGTTCAGTTATGAGAGCCATCGAAATACACAGTATAAGCTTTAAAGATTTTCAGAACAATGAGAAAATATGAGTATAGGTCATGGCCTTAGAGCTTGCAAGCTCATAAAACACAAAACCCTGTGAACACAAGATACATATGATGCTAGCAAGGGCCAAACTCTCATGATGGTGGCCAAGAAAGAGCTGAAATAAAGCATAGGAAAAATGGATTAAAAATCAGAGAAATACACATGCTTGGCTGCGGCCTTGAAGGCCAATTTTTCTTGCAAAATGAAGAGAGGAAGCTATATTACAGTTTGAAATCAACTTACCCAGATCGTCCAAGGAGAATCGACCAATCTAAGTGCAAAATGATGAGCTTCAAGCTGAAACCCTAGTCATGGTCGCTGCGCTTCCTCCAAGCAGAGTTTCCTCTTCAAAATTTGCAAGTGCAATGATGCGAAGAGAGTGGAGTGGGGGAGTTTTGTTATTAGGGTTTTTCACTTGTGCCCTAATTCAAACTTAGGGGAATTCCCAATTTTTTCATTTAAAATCAAACTTATGCTAATGTCTTAGTGGCCGATAGTATTTTCATGCCTAGGTCGAGCTTTTGGTTATATCATAAGACTTCATAAGTCTAAACCTTTATGTCCTAGGTTTTGATTTATTTCAAATTCCCAAATACCTAAGGTATTTTAGTTCAATATCAATGCTTATTCCTTAGGGAAGTAAAATGCCTTAGTTTATATTTAATTGATTTTATAGAAATCAATTAAATCATTGAGAGATATTTCCTTGTATTTTTGATGATTTTTTTAAGAAAAATCTAATTGTAAGGGAGAGATAAGTGTAATATTTTTGAAAAGATTTTTAAATCTTTATTGCAAAAATTAAATCAAATGGAGAAATCAAAAAAACTGCAATTATCTTGTAAAGAAAAAGATAAAACAAAATTTTATAGATTATTTTATTCTTTTTGTTATTTTTAGCAGTTTTAAGAAAGCAGTGAAGATTGATCTTTCCTTGGGTGAATTTGAGTTGCATGGGGTGAAGATGAGGTGCTTTTTCAGCTTTTAAAGCAGATTAGGCCTAATTTTGGAGGTTTTTTGGATGGACATGCAAAAAGTGTGAGTTTTCAACTTTCATTACATAGTATGATGTAGATTTGGATGCTTTTTTCTAGTCTTTTCTATTGAGCTCGGATTAGGGTTTTGGAGAGATATATTTTGAAGAAAAACTTAGAGTTTTTCTCAATTAAGATTTTTCTTTCTTTCTCTTACACACATTTTGAGAGCTTGTGAACTTTTTTGTACTCGGACTTTGGATACTCCTTTAGTTTAATAAAGCAACATTCCTATTTCTCAATTTTTGTCTCCTTTGCAATCTTAGTTTGATGTTTCCATTGTGTTTATGTTTACAGATCCTTTTTTATGCCCTATTATTGTAGATTTTGATACAGAAAGTTCATGCGATACAGGTTGCATGTTGTGTTTGAATCTAGATCTTCATGCAAATCAATTATGTATTGGGTGTTCACGAGAGATTGTGAAGTTACTGTTGTTTTCTAAGAGTTGTTTGTGGGTAGATAATCAAAGTCATCATGAAAGTTCTAAAAATCACTTTAAGTCATAAGTTTTAAATCTAGTTATCCTTCTAACCCTTTTCCATAAAAAATATTTAGAATAGGATTATCATTCGAAGAACCAGCTCACTCTGGAGATTCCTTCTTCACTCAGATCACCCACATCTGAAGAAGGTTTCCATGCATCAATAGATAGTTAAGTTTTCTGCAAGCTTAGCATAGGGTGTGCATCTGATTGATAACAGTTACACAAGTATAATCAAGATTCCCCATAGGAGAGAAAAGATGATACAATGAATCCCGCCAAAAGGAAGTAGCTCCTCTAGTAAAAGTGAATGCTTGAAGAAGAATGCTAAAGATTATTTAAAAAAAATATTGTTCCTCCCCTTAAGAATAAAAACATTCAATGACACATGTAAAAGAAACTCTCTTAGGAGAAGATATCTCATGATAGATTCCATAGAAGAATTCTCAAGGGTCCACATGTTTGGTTCAAATGAAGAAAATCCAAACAACTGTGAATATACCTATAGAACAACCTCCAAAGAATATGTTGATCTAATAATAGGTAGGTCATATTTATCATCAAATAGGAATTGAATATCCTCAAGTGTGTCCCTAGTATCTACAAGTGTGACTCAACAAATAACTTTGTAGTGTTTAGCAAGTTGTCATCCCACAAAGCTAAAATTGAAAGACTAGTAGCATCCTATTGAAGTGAAATGATCTTTGAAGATGTAGGAGGTGGAGGAGGAAGAAGCTCACCACAAGTCTCATGATCCAAGGTGAATGATGGAAGTACACATAGGTTCAAGTGACCAAACTTCTCCTTAAATATCTAATCCACTCTAGATGCATGAGAGTGGGGACTAGTCAATGGTAGTGCAATCTCATCTAGAGAAAAATGAGAGAAGGCATACCATTGAGAGGAATGATCAACTATCCTAATTAAAAGAATCTCTCTACTATGTAGGTATTTGATAAGTTGTAATTCCCCCTTTTCTAAAAATAATATTTACTATTTTTAGTAAAACTGATTTTCAAAATTGTCAATCAGGACCTACAAATAAGTCAAGTAAATTAGAATTTCAAGATAAATTTATGAAATCATATTTTGGGAAAAAAATAATATTTATTTTAATTTTATTATCATGGTTCCAAATGTGGTGTTGTAAATTGGGAGGAGTTATTTTGGAGCATCTTTGGCAAATTAAGTTGCAAGACTTCAATCAACATGTGGTAGCTTGCTTTAGAGTGGAAGAAATCAATGGACACTTGGAACCAAAGGTTACATGCACTACATAAAAAATTAAAACTCTCCTTGGTTGTGACTTTTGGGTCCCTAACTTGAAAATTGAAGATTATTCAATAAAACATGAATTTGGGCTTCATTTTGGAGGATTCTTGTTGCAGATTTTGGTTGGATGTTTGCTCTTCCTACATTTAGGCTAATAAATCATTGTAGGAATAATATCTAAGGCTAGAAAACCAAGGATATTTGGACTCAAGGATAGTGTCTCTAAGGTTCTATAGGCACAATTTCACTCAGGAATTGCATTGGTGCTAAAGGTTGTTTCATTGTGGTATTTTCATCAAGCAGTTGGCAGAGATAATGATTTGGAGTGCCTAGTTTTTGGTGTGGATTTAATTTCTTTTTGTTATCAGTTTGGTAGCTATTTTATCAGATTTTATCCATGTATTTATGCTTCCCAGACTCTATTTAGAGTGCTAGTGATTTTGTAATTGAAAATATAGTGTTTTGGTTGTAATTTATGAGTTTGTTTGCCCATCTTCATTGTGCAAATCATAGAAGGGTTTGAGTTATTGTTTTTTGCTATCATGAAAAGAAAATTAATGTTTAAAACTTGTAATACCAGCATCAAGTCATTCTTTTTCTATTGGCACAATGATTTATGATGAATTTTAAGATTATAGTTGAAGTTTCATTGTACCTGATTTCACTATTTGGTACAGTTTGGAAATCTATGGTTTTTTTTGCATTTGGGTTATCAATTGGTGTTGTTTTTATTAATAGAAAATATGTTTTCTTTTCAAAGAATTCCTTAATGTATTTTTCTATCCAGAAAAACATCTTGAAGTTTGGAGTTGGATGTGAGATTTAGGTTTTTAGCAGTAGCTTTTGGTTTGCAATTTCTCTTGAGTTTTGCACAATAGCTATGCATTGTTGTTGGATGATGTTATCAGCATAAAATTAATGTATTTTCATTCTTATTTCAGTGAATAAATTTTCCTCTTAAGTTTTTCATCATTTAAATATAGTGTGGTATTGTTTGGTGTAATTTGAAAGATACCCGATTTGATAATTTATTTAGTATTTACAAAATAATTTAATCGGGATATTACAGTGGTAACAGAGCCATGATCTTTCTAGCTTGAGGGTTTTCTCCATTTATGTTGAGGGAAAAGAAGATTTTAATTATTGCTAATTTTGGTGATCCTATGGAAGAATTGAAAAAAGAACTAGTGGACATCAAAAAAACTTATGTCAATCAAGATGAGGGATTTAAAAATTCAGTCTCATATAGTCACTATATCATTCTGATGCAAAAAATGATGACTATCAAGGGACACAGACAACATTCAAATTTGGGTGGAAGAGATCTCAGGAGCAAAGTCACAAAATATTTAGCTCCAACTTTTGATGGGTCAAAAAAGATCTCAGTCAGAGCATGGTTATATGAAATGCATGATTGTTATTATTCTAGTTCCATGGAGGAGCAAGTTGCCATTCAATATGAGATCCTGCACCTTGAAGGTGCTGCTCATGATTGGTGGTACCAAGGTATGAACACCCAATTCCATATTCAGGTAGATTCTTTTGAAGAATTTTTTCAAATTTGATTGATAGATTTGAACCAAAGGCTGAAAAGGAGCAAATAGTTGTAGAAAAATTCATAGCAAGAGAGTCTAATGTAGTGAGTGTTTTAAAGAATAATGAATGTGTGACAAAGCCTCAAGATGATTCCTTGAACATGCATGTAATTACTATGGATAATGTGGTGCAAAAATAATCGTAGATAGTGATAGGAAATCTTGAGACACAAATTCAAGATATGAAAAAGATGGTGATGTTGTAGCATAAAGAAAAATTAGAATTGCAAGAAGAACAAATGGAGGATAGGGTGGTGCATGAAGAAAGGGACAAAATGGAAACCTTGAATCATAGTGTGGATTCATTTTTTGAAGAATCAAATTCTAATATCTACCTTGATTTATTTTGTGGAGTAGGAACTAATGATGGGGTCTTTGAGGTGCTTTCAAAAGTTGGAAATGAAAGAGGAAAAAGTGATGATATCTCCAATTTAGTTTTTAATGTTCACTCATATCATTCCATTGATAAGATTACAGGTGGCTTTGAGTTTGGATATGAAACCAATCTTGTGAAGATAAATGTTGATGAATACTTCAGTCCTAGGAAGATGGAGCATGCCGCGCTCAAAAAGGAAAACACACATGAGAAGCATAATGAATACTTCCACTTTGTTCACAACAATCAACCCACTTTAACTTGGGATCCATGAGTGATGACATCTATGTATGATGAGGTACTATCTTGGGATGAATTTTCCCTTAAGTCCATTGTTGTTTCAAATTCATCTCAGGAGTCTTGCAAGGAGGTTAGCAATGAAAAAGCTAAGGCTGGAAGGTATAGTGATGAACTTGAATACAAATCTCATTTGTTTATGCTTAGTGTTGATTCTGAGAAAATTTATAGAAACCTTGATTTTGATCAAAGAAATAGAAGCCTTGATTATGAGCATAGTCATAGAAGCTTTTCAAATTTGGATCCTCAATCGGATGCTACATATTTTCATCAAATGGGTAAAGGAGAAGTTTATGAGGATTGGGACCAACAAGAGGATGGATCTAATTTTAGAATTGAAGATAATTTTCAGATTGTTGATGATCTTAAATTTATGATAGATGCTGATTTAACCCATGATAATCATTTATTTGAGTTGGAAACTAACTTGTATCAGAAATTTATGTGGAAGAATGATGTGACATATCTTGACCAAGACATTGGCTTTCAGGGAATTCAAGAGGAAGCAACAAGAAAATATTTTAAAGGGATTGAAAAGCTAAATCACTTATGTCATAAAATTTTCATTTCAGATCCATTTGTGAGAGGATATGATGTTACAGGGAAAGGTAATTGGGCTTCTTTAATGAAAATGTGGGGTTCCATTCAATTTGAGAACAAGGAGTTGACATTTGCTACACTTTGTATAAATGAGGAGGAGCTCCATGATGAATTAATTGAAGGACATTCACATCAGGAAGTACAAAAATGGATGAAACTCAAGGAAAGTGGTAATGCTTTCAATATCATGCATCTTAGAGGTTCATGTGAAATACTTTCAATCCAAACAAACAATGAAGCTACAACATTGATGGGAAGAACACAAGAAGTTTTGGTTAAGTTTGAGAAGGTAACCATATCATGCTATTCAATTTTCATTTTAGATTTATTACAATATTTTTCTATATGATGTGATGTTGTAGGAAATGGAGTTTTGATGGTTATAATGCAAAAGAGAAGCTCCATGAAATTTGAAAGCATGAAGATCAAAGATTTAAGAAACGGTTTCAAATTCTTCTCAAAACCACATAGCTTGTTGAAGAAAATACTTTATGTCATACAACTACAATTGCTAATTTTGAAGAATTTTAGAGGTGTGCAGATAATTGTGAAGATATTTTCAAAACTTACATGGCTGCAAACTAATTCAAAATTAGACATATTGATGACTATTACTCAAATTTGTCATTTTGGTAGTTGTTACATTAGTTGCATGTTGCTGATTTCGATAAATTTATTTATGAACAACTATATATTGGTGTGTTTAGGGGAAGCATACTTTCTTGATGATGTTAGAAGAAGGTCTACAATATTAGAGAGCACAAATCCACCCATCATAACACTTATTTGGAGAAGATATGGGGAAGTTGTTCCTATAGTGCAGTATGTGTGTGTTGTTTGCAGGTATCCAATGAAGTTGTGTGAAAATTTATGGGTTTGGTGTATTGAGAAGTGTGTTGCTATTGTAGATAAATTTTATGCTCTTGTAGATAATTTTTTATTGTTATTTTCCCAATTCATATTAACTGCAGAAGTTGTGGCTTTAGTTTTTCAGTTTGGAGCAGAACAATGTTGGCAATATTGTGTGATTTGGAGATTATATGAGTATTTGATGGGATTTATATGTATTGGGAATTATAACATTTTTTTTGGGTGTTCTTGAAAGTGTATGGTTCTGTTTAGAGAAATATTTAGAGAGATATATCATAAAATTGGGATGATAAGTTTGTGCTTATAGATAGACTCGGGATGTACATCAACTTCTATTTATATGGGTTGTTATTTGCAAATTCAGACTTGGAAGAATGATGTTGTGAATGTTGTTGTTGTATGATGCTATTGTGCACTCCTCTACTATACTTTTTCTGCCTTCGATTAGTCCATGAAGTTGAAAGTAATATCTCTCAAGTTGAGGCAAAGTATGGGCCTTTTGCTACACATTCCTGCATTGAATATTTCAATATTGTGGAGATAAGAGAAGTGTCTATTTTCCAATTTCATTTTTTCTGTATTGGTGAGTACATTAAAACATATATCAAACCTACAAGCAACAAAAATCATACTTTTATCATTGGGAGAAAATTCAGAAGTTACAAGTTTGACTCATCACATGCTAGTGCATTTGGCAAGTTTACTGAACTTTTGTGGGAAGATGTGTTTCATTTGGAGTATGAGAATGAATTCATCCAATACTTAAAAATACAAGAGCTCAAATTGAATATGTATTTTTTTTTGGATTCATAGCAATGTAATAAAGGAGTTTGAGTCCTTGTGTTGGCACAATATTCTTTGGCAAAGATTACAACTCTTCACAGGTACGAGAAAAGGGCTTCATATGCAATTTGACATGAAATATAATTTTGGAACAAGGTTTTTGGAGCATTGTCTTTATAATTGCTTGAAGGCAAGCAATTTTTTCGAGGGAGGACTTGTAATGTCCCCTTTTCTAAAACTAGCATTTACAATTTTTAGTAAAACCAATTTTCAAAATTGCCAATTAGGACCTGGGAATAAATAAGGTAAATTAGACATTCAAGATAAATTTATGAAATCATATTTGGGGAAAAAATTAATATTTATTTTAATTTTATTATCATGGTTCCAAATGTGGTGTTTTAAATTGGGAGGAGTTATTTTGGAGCATCTTTGGCAAATTAAGTTGCAAGACTTGAATCGACACGTGGCAGCTTGCTTTAGAGTGGAAAAAATCAATGGACACTTGGCACCAAAGGTTACATGAACTACATGCAAAAGGAAAACTCTCCTTGGTCGTGAATTTTGGGTACCTAACTTGGAAATTGAAAATTATTCAATAAAGCATGAATTTGGGCTTCATTTTGGAGGATTCTTATTGCAGATTTTGGCTGGGTGTTTTCTCTTCTTGCAAAGGCTGGAAAACCAAAGAGATTTGGACTCAAGGATAGTGGTTCTAAGGGTCTACAGGTGCAATTTCACTATGAATTGCATTGGTGTTGAAGGTTGTTTCATTGTGGTATTTTCATCAAGTAATTGGTAGAGATAATGATTTGGAGTGCTTAGTTTTTGGTGTGGATTTTATTTCTTGCTATCAATTTGGTAGATATTTTATCCATGTATTTATGCTCCCCAAACTCTATTTAGAGTGTTGAATATTTTGTAATTGAATATATAGTGTTTTGGTTGCAATTTATGAGTTTGTTTTCCCATCTTCATCGTGCGAATTGTAGAAGGGTTTGGGTTATTGTTTGCTATTGTTATGAAAATAAAATTAATGTTTTAAACTTATAATACCAGCAGAAATTCATTCTTTTTCTATTGGCACAATGATTTATGATGAATTTTAAGATTATAGTTGAAGTCTCATTATACTTGATTTCACTATTTGGTGCAGTTTGGAAATCTATGGTTTTGCTTGCGTTTGGGTTATCAATTGGCGTTGCTATTATTAACATAAAATATATTTGATTTTAAAAGAATTCCTTAATGTATTTTTCTATCCAGAACAACATCTTGAAGTTTGGAGTTGGATGTGAGATTTGGGTTTTCAACAGTAGCTTCCGGTTTGCAATTTCTCTTGAGTTTTGCACAACAGCTATGCATTGTTGTTGGATGATGTTATCAGCAAAAAATTGATGTATTTTCATTCTTATTTCAATGAATAAAATTTTCTCTTCAATTTTTCATCATTTAAATATAGTGTGGTATTGTTTTGAAAGATGCCTGATTTGATAATTTATTTAGTATTTGCAAAATAAGTTAATCAAGATATTACATAAGCACTAAATTAGGTGTGAACTCTACCGTCTTACCTACCCGACTATGTGCAATATGATAGATGGAAAGGATATTGGAAGATAATGAAGGGACACAAAGTACACCATGAAATGTTCCATCATCAACATCTATGTATCCTTTCCAAGTAACACTCATATAAGTGTTATTCCCATCAAAATATATGGTAATGTGCATGTCTCATATGAAGAGAACATGATCGAAGATGCAACCATGTGATGTGAGGCTCTTAAATTAAGAAGTCATCTACTAGATTGAAGATTGGTGGATACAAAGAGAGAATGAAATTTCATCTTGTATACTCCATGTGCCTTGGTGGATGACCCTAATTGTGAATGTTCCGAAGTGGGAGAAGAGGATGAAGGAAACTAAATATGAATCTTTTGTAGAAGATGTTTTAGCTCATCAATTTGCTTTACATAACACTTATGCTCATCATGTCATGTCTTTGTGCAATATGAACATTTTGGTTGATCCTTCTTAGACGAGTCCCCCTTAGAAGAGGAAGAAGAATCTGAGGTATCTTGTGAAGGTTATTCCTTTTCTTACTCATGTAATACCCCTTATGTTGCTACTACTCTTTAATACTCTTTGAGACTCTTATGTGTTGGTTTGGTACTTGGTTTTTGATGGTGATTAGTTCACTGACTTGGTTGTGTGTGGATTCATAGTTTGATTGGTTTGTTGCACTTGACATTACTATGATGATTGATGATACATTATGTGGTGGTTATATTATTTGGTTATGCTATGGTTTTCCTTAATAATATATGTGGTGATGTTGTGATTCTATGTTGCTATGGTTTCTGATGTGTTTTCTAGTGAGTCTTGGTGAAAGGACGAAGTAGAATCACTCGCTTGCGAGCGCCCTGCTACCACGCAATTACCTTTCACAGTGTGTCTGCAATGGAGATTTACATGCTACTTGATGTTTGTTTGTATGCAGGAATTGCAGGAACAAAGTCTCGATTCCACCTGCTTTGGTAGGACAGGGCGAGCATTAAATTAACCCAATGAGTATGATGTTGAAAAAGGAAGTCGATAAGGAAGTGTCCCCATCCCAAGTCCATCACCTCATTGTGAGTCTTTTAGTGTCATGGTCTTGACATCGTCTTTGTCCCAGTATTGTTGTTTATTTATTTTATTTGTGGATAGTTGTTATTTAATTTATCGTTATTTTATATGGGATTAATTAATGTTATTTTATTAATATGATTAATTGTATGTAATTGTAATTTAGTTAAATGTTGGATTTAAAATATTGTGAATTAAAAGATATTTAATTAATTAAAAAGGATAGAGTAATTAATTTAAATAAATAATGTTTGTGATAATTGTAAATTGTCTTTTTCAAAATATTAATATTATAAAATCTAAGGATAATATCATGTGAGGATAAATGTGGATAATGAATTTTTAATTAAAATTTGTGAGATAAGTGTGAGATTTTAAAGCAATAAAAAGAACCAATGGATGGGTTGGATTTTTGAAAAAAAAAAAGATTTTTATTTACTTCTCCTTATTTTATTGTGAGAAAAGAGAAGTTTTCTACACACACACAATGGTTTTTGGTTTTGTTTGGGAAAGAAGAAGTAACAAAGGTTGAAGAAAATATGTGTGTGCTTCTTTGTTAAAAATTGTTCTTGGAAGAAAATATATAATATTGATCCAAAAGTTAGTTGAAAAAAGGAATTGGAGAAGGAATTGCAGAGGAAATCTGGTTTCGAAAGAGGAAGAAGGGTTGCAATGTTTGTATTCGACATCAAATGAAGGACTCTAGGTTCTTTTTTATTATCAATTCTTTTGATTTATAAATTCATTGTCTATAAGGGAAACGAAAATCATGTCATCATATTCAAAAATCAATATCTATGTTTTGAAAAAAAGGGTTTTGTTGTTGAAAGTTGCTTGTGTTAAACCTTTAAATTTTATGTAGGAAACTATTGAGAAACTTTCTAAATTCTCTTCAATAAATTTAGTTGTGAAATTCTTGTTTTGAAATAAAAATCAATTTATTATGTAAATATGTTATATGCTGTCCTTTTAAAATTATATATATATATTCTTTTTGAAATTCGTGTTCTGTTGTTTTTTAAAAAATAGAATATATTAAAAAAATATATATGCATGTTGCAGGTTGTGTCCTGCATTTTTTTTGGAAAAAAAATTAATATAAAAAAAGGGTATGAAATGGGGGGGGGAGTGGTCGGCTGTTGCCGTACCACCCCCACTCCCCGTGGGGCTGTATGCAACCACCATAGGCTCCGCACAACAGCCAAGGCTATTGGATGCAGCCGTGTGGGGGTTGCGGCCTCCCCATAGGGAGGTACACAGTACCCATGGGCTGCGTGGGGTTTCGAGTTGCTTTCTTTTAAAATTCATTTTTCTTTTAGGTTGCTTTTTGTGATATATATATATATATATATATATATATTATATATATATATATATATTGTATACACCTGAAAATGGTCACATCACAATAGTCTAGTAATTAATTAAATATTTTTAATATTTAATTAAATCTCTGAATTCAATCTGCGTATAAATAAATTTAAATAATTTATTTATATTGTTCATTCTTTCATTTCGATTAAATAAATAAGTTTATTTAATCATCTTTTCTTATTAATTTCTTAATTAGTTAAAATAAACATTACGATTTATTTATATTAATTATCATTTAATCTTGGCTTGAATATTTTATTCAAATAAAGATTAAATATTTCTCTCTTTTAAATATATTCTTCTAATATCCATTCACAATTAAATATTCCAAAATATTTAATTAATTCTTCTAAAGTCACATCACAATTAAATATTCCAAAATATTTAATTAAATGTTCTATAGTTCTAAAATCAAAAATCAAACTCACATAAATGAAATTAAATAAATTTATTTATTTAATTAATTTGGGGATTATCTTTAACAACCGTGAAACAAACTGCCAAAACAGAAAAATTAATTTCTCTGTTTTTGTGCAAGCTTGTTCCCGTGGGTTGAAGACAGGCTTCCATTCTTCTCTCCAACCTCCCAAACCTCTTCCATCTTCCTCTCAACCTCTCCATCTCTCACCATTCAAACTTACCAGACAACCTCACAGCTGTTGATCCTTGCTAGCCAAGATTTTTCCTATAAAAAGATATAAAAAGGACTGTCGGGTCTTTGCAATCACAGAGAAGCTTTCGATAGAATAACTATAGCGAAATTGCAATAGCATAAGTCTTTTAGCATTCAAGCATCATAGCATAGCATAGTAGCATAACATATCATGGCCAATCATTCTCATTTCATAACATCCTCAATTTATAGCCCCTGTGCATATCCGTATCAGTATTCTCACCTCCACCAACATATAGGATAGAGAAGCTCCTTCCTTTGCATACTCATTCTACAGGTTTCCATTCGGAGAAGCCTTGCTTACACAATCTGAGAGTAGCAGCTTCAAACAAATCCCTGCAGATAGAGGGAGATGGAACGGCTCTGAAAGAAGCTCCATTTGTTTATTTAAATTCAAATTACTTGCTTTCCTATAGTTTAATGTTTCATTTGTGTGTTTTTGTTATTTCATTTTGATCATACATATTTAACATACACATTTTTGGCACCCACCGTGGGGCTATTGCCCCAATTTTAACATCTTATTGTAGATTTTCCTAACAGGTTACGGCCAAAAACAGCGGATTAGCGCAAGAAACACGCTTCAGCAATATTCATACCCAGTTCAGCGCCCTTGAATCATCTTACAGCGCCCATAAGGCATCTTGCAGCGCCCTTAAAGATTATATCAGCGCCATTAAAGATTCTTGCAACGCTCTTAAAGATTCCTGTAGCACCCTTAAAGATTCTTGCAGCACTCTTAAAGCATCCTGCAACGCTCTTAAATATTCCTGCAGTGCCCATGAGGAATCCTGCAGTGCCCATAATGTCTGTTGTAGCGCATTTTTGAAAAACCTGCAAACTGTAAATTGTACTTTGAATACAGCTTGACTGAATCCGACGCGACCGCGGACAGTAACAAACTTTAAATGGAATTAAGCAATCCTAGGGTAGTCACATAAATGGAATTAAACAATCCTAGGGTAGTCATATAAATTAAAATCAAGCAATCCTAGGATAGTCACTTCACTTTTAATTTTGGGCTAAAAAGAATTTCATGTTTTTGTGAAGCAACATCTTCACCTAGCATAGCAAATTTTTATTTTGGGCTTAAAACTGAATCTTTGATTGCTTTGCTTAAATGGTGATAGGCCTATGCTCTCCCCTTAACTGGGTGATCAAAATGCCAAACTCATCTATTTCCCTTTATGCAATTTCCAGCTTTATTAAAACCTTTTAGAGAGCCCTCTTGTGTGGGAAAGTACTCACCCAAGAGAATGGCTCAAGTGGGTTCAAGCCAAAAGCCTTGATATTCCACCCCACTCTAAAATTTAAAGCAAATTTGGGGAAACCCTCTTTTGATGGTAGTGTGCATTGATAACCATCCCCAAAACGCTTTATTCTAAAAGGTAGGGAGGTCTCGAGGGGGAGTCTATCATTTTCCGCACTGAATGGAAACCCTTACCACGAACTTAGTATAGTATCCAACCGAAGTTAGTTTCTGAACATCCTAATAATCATAGTGTAGGGGAGGGAAGAATCTACCCCCAAGATGCTCACCATATAGCGCCAATGATTGTTTTGCTTTCGAGAGGGATCCGGTATCACTTCGTCACTCTGATGCCTTTTGGAAAAGACAAAGAAACCACGGGTGCCCTTTTCGGAGGTGACATGGGTTTGTGTGTGAGTGGAATACAGTTTAAGATGTGGGTTGTTGATTACTTATGATGACCTACTTGAGAACTAAGAGTGAGTCTGTTTGAAATGCTTATCATGTGTAAAACCTATTAAAACAATTTTTGAAAAACACTTTGATCATACACTTGATGTTTAGCATAGAATTAAAAACAACTATTCTACAAATTGTTTGATGTTTTTTCAATACATTAATTCAGTTAAGATCATCCAACACTCGTGATCACCTTGATTACTCTCATGTTACGAAATTGGAAATCTACAACCTTTGTTAAGAAGTCTGTTCTCAAAAGAATAAAAAAGCCAAAGAAACCCCTTAGCTACAAGAAACTATTGAAGAAAAGACGATTCTTGTATCAAAGCCGAAAGGTTTTACTTAAACATAGAACCTTTATACATTGATATCATGACTGTGTTAGAGGTTTCACTGATGATTATGCTATAGAACCTTTGTACTCACAAGCTTTTTTTCAAAAAAGAGCCCTTTCTCAAAGGCATAACCATAGTCAACGTATTCGTTTCTGTTATATTCCCCAACCTACAATTGAATATTCTACTCGTCCAAATCAAATTCTGCAATAGAGAACTCAATCATATTGGGCATTCATCATAAAATCCATCCTTTTACAAAGCTATGATCAAAACTTTATAAAGTGCAAAATCATCTTTTTCTTGATCTTTTGCTTAAATTCCCACCAACAGGATTTTCATCCTTTCAATTAGGGAACGACACAAGCTAAAGGTTAGAAATTTTTCAAGTCATAAAATTTTCATTCTATCCTGACTTTTATATCCATCACAAGTTGCACTACTTCATTCTTTTGATCAAAAGTGAGTAGAATTTGGAACGAAACTTATGCCTGTCTTCACGAGATCTCAAAAACAGATGGAAAAAGACGAAGGAGAAACCACTACAAGCAAAATGGGTGACCATACTGAGAAAGAAGAGGATACATTTAATGTTGATGAATTAACAGAAGAAAAGCTTCAAGAAGTTGAACAAGATCCCCAATTCCATACTCTTATGGAAAGGATTTTAGAACAAAACAAAGAAAGATATTTTCTTTCATTAGCTAATCAAGGAGCTAAGTTACCTTACAATTTCGACATAGAAGGGATTAAACAGAATCCTGAAACTCCTCCTAACGACTTTAGTGCCCTTACTCAATAGGTAAAAGAATTACAAGGGAAAATAAAGGAGATGCAAGGGGGCACAACAAAGAAATATGTTTTGGAAGACATATCTCCTTATCCATTTGATAGGAGTCTTCAAATGATCCCTTTTCCAAAACATTGCCGGGAATCCTAAATTTGAGAGTAGGTACAATGGAAAAGGTGAATTACATTGAACATGTGATGGATTTTCGAAATATAGTCTAGAGATTTGCCTATGGCCGATACCTGTAATGCATTTGTTTCGAGGAATTACAGAGTGCCACAATAAATCATGGAGTGGCTTTCTAAGATCCTCTCCATCAAAAACCTTTGAGTTTAATATATCGTTTATCATAATATCTGTCCTCTACAACATCCAACACCAGATAACAATGCTTGATCTTTGTAAAGTGAAACAAAAAGTAGGAGAATCCTTCACTACGTTCTTGCAAAGGTGGAGAAGGTTGTTTGCGCGATATTCCCGTCCTATTCCTGAAAAGGAAAAGATGGATATCTTCATCAATAGCCTAGATCAAGAATTAAGCTATAGGCTTAATCTTCATTGTCCTCATAACTTTGAAAAATTGATTGAAAACGCAATCACCATTGAAGGGGCCTTGGTTAAACGAGGAGTGATAAAACTTGATAATCCAAGTACATCCAACCAAAACAACAATGATAAAACAAGGTTTTGGAATAGAAATAAAAATGTTGTCAATGATGGTATAGTAGATGCAAATAATCTATGAACAAGACCATCTATCTTCAATCTATCAAGTGCTCCGCAAAACAATCAACAAGGAAATAACAATCAACAAGGAAATATCAACCAACAAGGAAACAACAATCAACAAGGACAAAACTCCAAGCAAGAAAGCATGACCAATCAAAACATCAAGGATAATCGTGGTAATTTCAATAACAATCTTGGCAATACCCAAACATCAAACCCATCCAAACCTCCATTCTTTTCAAATCGACAAAATTTTACCACTTTGGGTCAATCTCTTGAGTCTGCTCTCAAGGAGCTTCTTGGTAATAAGGTTATCACCTTACCACCACAAAGAGATTATGAGCCACGAGTCAAACCACCATCATGGAATGACTCGTATTAGTGCAATTATCATCAATGTAAAGGTCATAGAACGAATAATTGTCAAGCTTTGCAAAATCTAGTACAAGATTTAATTGACAATGGCACCATTACAATTGAAGGACATCATACCAATGATGATCATCAAGCATTCAAAGATCCTTTACCAAACTATCAAAACGGGGAAACATCAGATGCAAAAGCCAAAAGCATACATAATGTTGAAGACAATATAATCCGTCACATCTATGTTGATGATCAATGGGTTAATGTTATCAAAATCAAGGGAAAACAAGAATATCAACAAGTTAATTTGACTACAAGAGGACAAGCAAAAGTTTTCCTAAAAGGAAGTTCATCTAAGGAAACTATTTCTCCTCCAAGTCATTATAATCTAGTTGATCAATTGAGAAAAACATCAGCTCAAATCTCCATCCTTGAACTTCTCAAAATATCCCCCATACACAAAAATATTTTAGAAGAAGCTCTTGTAAACACAACTGTCGACACTGATATGGATGTAAACAAATTTCAAGCTATGGTGGGAAATTTTTCTTCCCCCACTTGTCTTTCATTTTCTGAAAAAGATGATGCTTCCATGGCACATCCACATAATTCATCACTCTATCTTGAAGTCATGATCCATAAACACCAAATCAGATGTGTCTTAATAGATGGAGGAGCTGGTTTAAACATTTGTACCTTAAAGCTAATACATGCCTTGGGAATATCAAAAAATTCTATTGATCCACGAAGGAAAATAACTATCAAGGCATATGATGATGAAGAAAGAGCTTCTAAATGACTAATAATGCTACCTATCAGAGTGGGACCTATTGTGAAAAACACATTTTGTCAGGTTCTAGACCGGGATCTTTCCTATAACATACTTTTGGGTCATCCATGGATTCATGATATGAAAGCGGTACCATCAACATACCATCAATGCCTCAAGTTTCCATATGATGGACAAGAAATAACCATACAAGCTGATTACAATAGCACACAAACTTGTTCAAATCTCTGAGCAACTCAAGACGCCTTTGTGCCACATAATAGGGAGGCTCTTGTTGTTTCTTCTTCCAATCTACAAGTCTAATTGCAAGAATTGACAAAGAATCTTGACACTAAGCTAAATTTTAAAGAAAAAGGGGTAGGTGAATATTCACTATCTCTTTCTACCTTACCTCCTTCTCTGAGGTCGCATGGCTAGCCAACCTTATCAAATCAAAAGATTGCAATAGCCTCTACATCCCAAGCTTCTGTGCCAATCACAAAGTTTGACGGAAAATTCATTAAAGCCAACACCACTGAAGAAGAAGTTGAAGATAGGGACATCCTAAGTTGGATATACAAAGATGAAGATGAATCTCTCTTGCACTTTAAGTTACCTATAGAACAATATGGTAAGGGGTACGCTATCATGTAGAAAATGGGCTATGAAGGAAATGGTCCTATAGGAAAAAGAAGAGAAGGAATTGTGGAACCAATTCAACCCATTTCAATACATCCAAATGATAAAACAGGAATTGGATATGGTAAAGATACAAAAGACTCTACTTCATAGCAAGCACAACCAACTCATGAAGGAGGATCAATGTCAGATAAACCTCATGAATCAATTTTCCAATTGCAAAACAGTTTAGATACTGATTCTAATGAATATGAATGGGACACCATTTATAATGATGAATTTTGGAGAGACAAACACGTTGATACCATACACAAATATGCACCTATTCTCATACAAGGAGAAGGTTCAAGGCCTCTACTTGATTATGTTTTACAAAGCGATCATGACTCAAGTGAGGACGAATCAGATTCTAATGAGATTGACAATCAACAGGAGAATACCATCATAGACCTTGTCTACTATGAAGATGACAACTACATCATGACTTTGACAGTTCAAGATCTTACTCAACCTAATGATCCCATGCCTTTAGTTTATCCGAAACTTATTGATTGGGACAATGACGCGCCTATCCACATCCCTACATTTCATGATGATGAGGACATTATAAATTTCCTTTGTTCTTCTAGTGAGGAAAACAATTGTTTCATCCAAGAATTTCATACTCATGATTTTGATAAGGAGGGTGTCAAGTCTCTTAGCTGCAAAATAAATGAAATAAAAGATGGATCTATCGGTGAAAACCGAAAAATGGCAGTGGTAGATCACAACAAGAGAAAAATAAAGAGTGAATCCAATAGTGAAAACCTTTTTGAGGCACTGAAGGATGAGAAACTTGGCACTCTTCCCAAGCATTATCATGAGAGATCTTCTATTTTGATCGAACCAACAAAATCAATCAACATAAGTATAGCAGAGCAGCCAAAAATCTTGCAACTTGCAGCGTCATTAACAATTGAAGAAGTATTGAAATTCATGGAGTTCTTGAAGGAGAATCAAATCAATTTTGCTTGGTCGTATGCTGATATGCCAGGGTTAGATCCTAATCTAGTAATGCATCATTTATTTATAAATGTAGGGGCAAAACATGTGAAGCAAAAACTCAAAAAAATGCATCCACATGTTGCATTATTGGTCAAAGAGGAATTAAAAAAGCTTTTAGATGTTGGATTCATTCGAACTATTGACTATGCAGAATGGATTTCCAATATTGTACCTGTTTCAAAGCCAGATGGAAGGATTAGAGTTTGTATAGATTTCAGAGATTTAAACAAAGCTTGTCCCAAAGATGACTTTCCTTTGCCCAACATAGATATGATTGTTGATTTAACTGCTGGCCATGCAATGTATTCATTAATGGATGGATTTTCAGGATATAACCAGATAAAGATTGCACCAGAGGATCAAGATAAAACAACGTTCACATGCCCTTGGGGTACCTATTGTTGGAACGTAATGCCATTTGGGTTCAAGAATGCCGGAGCTACTTATCAAAGAGCAACGACAACCATTTTTCATGACATGATGCATACATTCATGGAAGATTACGTCGATGATTTACTTGCCAAATCTCACACACGAGAAGGACATCTAGAAATCTTGTCAAAAATCTTTACCAAAATGGAGAAGTTCAATGTTTGACTCAATCCAAAGAAATGTTTCTTCGGCATTACATCTGGTAAACTCCTAGGATACATTGTTTCAGAAAAGGGTATAGAGGTTGATCCAGAAAAATTACAAGCTATAATGGACATGCCGCCACCACGAAATATCAGTCAGCTTCGATCATTGCAAGGACGACTACAGTCCATCAGAAGGTTTATAGCTCAACTGGCAGACAAAAGCTTACCATTTACAAATTTATTGCATAAAAATGTCCCATTCAAATGGGAAGACAAATGTGAAGCATCATTCAATCAGATCAAGCAATATCTTATGAACCCACCAGTTTTAATTCCACCCATTCCAGGAAAGCCACTCATACTCTATATTTCAGCAACAAAAGTATCCTTGGGAGCATTACTAGCACAAAAGGATTCTATAGGTAAAGAAAGGGCCATATACTATATCAACAGAACTTTAACAAGTCATGAATTAAACTACACTTTCATAGAAAAAGCTTGCCTCGCAGTGGTGTTTGCTTCTCAAAAGTTGTGACACTATATATTGGCTCATACAGTTAAGGTGATAACCAAGATTGATCCACTAAAATACCTATTAAGCAGAGCTACTTTAACAAGGAGACTTGCAAAATGGGTAATGATCTTAAGTGAGTTTGACATTCACTATGTAGATTGAAAAGCTATTAAAGGACAGGTCATTGCAGATCAGTTGGCTGAAGCACCTTTACAAGAAGAAAATCCAATGCACATTGAGTTTCCTGATGCAGATGTCTTCACAACAACAATTCAAAAATCATGGACATTGTATTTTGATGGATCCTACACGCAACAAGGCTCGGGGGCAGGAATTCTTTTTGTCACACTTGAAGGAGATAACATACCAAAATCATATCGATTGATGTTTCCTTGTACAAATAATATAGCTGAATATGAGGCATTGCTTATAGGGATAAAAATAGCCTTGGAATGGCGGATTACAGAGCTGCAAGTCTATGGTGATTCACAACTTGTCATTAATCAAATCAATGATGATTATCAGACTAAAGATGATAAGTTGTTACCCTACAAGAACATGGTGGATGATTTCAAAAAGTATTTTGTGTCAATCAAGTTTTCACAAATCTCAAGGATTGATAATAAAGCTGCAGATGCAATGGCTACAATTGCTTCCTTGTTACAATTGTCAGAAGATCAAAAACAGTATGAATTCTTGGTGGAACAATGATGCAGAGTGGCAGGGGAAGCAACACCTTTTCCAATAGCTTCAATAAATGCACACATCAACTTCACTATTCCTTCCAACAAGAAACTTGATCACCCAACTCAACTCACACAACCAGACATGTTTGAAGGACTTGGGGATGCTGTGTACACTCTCAAAATGTCAAAACAAGACCAAATAACCTAACTTTACACTCAAAAACTCCCATTCTCTCATCACTCTTACACAAGCCCATGCAACCTTGCAACATTGCCAAATAGGACAGTCAAAATAAAAACTTATTAAAGGAATTAACCAGACAATGAAATCAGGTTTTAGACTTCTAACAAGATTCCCCACAAGTTCCCAAAAGCACAGGATCAAACACCCAAAACAAATGTATCAAAAGATTGATTTACAAGCCATAAACAAGGCTTAACTAGGCATGTACAAGGAAGCTTTCAACTTGTCAAGGCACACCCCAACACCCCTAATGCCTTTAAAATATTCCAACAAGTTCCCCAAGACCCATTTCACATATTTCATTCATTCTATTTCTTTAAAATACTCAGAAATCAAAAGAAAAACTTACAAATGATCATTTTCTGGACTGTTTCAAGGTAAAACTAGACCTAGGGCATCACATAGCTTTTGCAAAACTCCATTTTTCAATATAAAAAAAAATTCAGAATGTAAAAGAGTCCTAAATCTACCAATCCACTAGTTTTTAGATTTTTCCCATGGTGGAAATGGGAATTACATCCATTTTGGTGACCAAACCCTTGTTTTGCAAGGTTTCAGACCCACTTTCACTAAAATTGATGTAACTTATTCAATTCTTAATGAAAATGATCCAAATCACCACCAAAAGAAAGTAGACTCTTCCCTATTTCAAACCATTACAATTTGGAGTCTGTACAATTATGTACCAGGCCGTACCAAGTACGGGATCAGAAAAAACGCTGTAAAAAACAGAAAAAACAAAGTTTTCTTCTTATTAAATGCTTCAAAACTTCAAAACTGCCAACAACAACCCAACCTCGACCAAAGGGAGGATTCTTAAACTTTTTTCCCATCATTTAATACTGCCCTCAACTTATTTTTGAAGGAGGGAACCATTAGTTAATAAAATTACATCATTAATGCTGATTTTACGCCAAATTTCCTTATGACAACTTTGCATTTTGAAGCAACTTTTTAATCCTAAAGACCTAAGATCTTAAAAACCATTCAAATGGCTTGGAATTAGCCTTATTACATTATTAATACCCCCAACCTTGCACAATTACATAAAAATTCATATTTTTGCCTTCAAAGGCTACAAAAGCAACTTTTAGTGCAAGATTGCATTTTTGCATATTTTGACTCAAAACTCAAAAACTCACCCTAGATCTTGCTCAATGGTCTTGATTGACCTTATTAATGACTAAAAGACTCAAAAAGACTAATTCTAACCTCCTAACAACAAATTTTCATTAAATGAGTGAAAATGGAGGATGAGGTGTAGGTGCTCTTGCACCATACACCCCCCCTAGAAAAGACTCATGCCTCATGAGTTGTGTTTGATAGCACTGTCTCCAAGCTTCAAACAAGGTCCACTGATCCACAAATCCACTCCATTGGTTCATTTAAATTGGAACTGCAAACAGCCCTGCACTTCTAGCATTTTGGAATGCATTGATACATGCATTTTCCCTCTTCTCTGTCCTCAGACCTGCAAACAGTCTTTTATCTTTTCCCTGACCAAGATTGAATTGTTTACTATGTTTTTCACCTGCATACAAACAAGGATTAGTAACTCTATGATCTTTGTTGTTTCCTTTGTCACCTTCATGCGTGCAACTATCTTTTTGTCCCTGTTTTCCTTGTCTTTCACTCACTGCCTCATCAAGTTGTTTTGCCACTGTCAAATCAGACTTATGTACTATACTTCCTGCAAAATTTGTTTGTTTCTTAGACCTGTTCTTAACTATAGGGAATTCAATGGTTCCTACTAACACATTCTCATGCAAACTCACTGTCAACACTTCGTTTACCCCTGCATCAAACCTTATATCTACATTTTCAGTCTTAAAACAGTGAACAACATCAGAAAATTGGTTCTCCTTCATTACATTTATAGGTTCCCTCTTGCCACACATTATGACCTTTGCTTTACCTTTAGCATCTTCTACAAGAGGAGTTAACACAAAAGAATGACCATCTTGAACTATGGTGTAAGTATTTTCCCTACCATCATACAATGCCCTCTTGTCATATTGCCAAGGTCTGCCTAATAAGAGATGACAACAGTCCATTGGAAGAACATCACACACAACACTATCATGATAACCACCAACTTGAAAATCCACTATATCCTTTTCATTCACCAACAAAGATTGATCATCAGTTAACCATGAGATTTTATAGGGACATTCATGAGGAATCTTTTTCAATCCTAACTTATTGACCATTTCACATGACACCATGTTTTCAGTTGATCCAGAATCAATGACTACTCTACATACCTTATCCTTGCACTTACAATTTGTCTTGAAGAGACTTTTCCTTTGCAAAGGTGCTTCCTCTTTTGCTGCCTTCAAGATTGTTTTTCTCACCATCAACATTTCCCCAACCTCAGGATCTGCATTCCTACTTGGAGAACAATTACTTTCACACTCCTCTTCCTGTACCAATTGTGCTCTTCTATCAATCTTCTTGTCTCCACTAGAAGAACTACCAACCCTCTCAGGACACTTCCATGAAGGATGGCCAAATTCATTGCATGTGTAGCATCTTCCTGCAAAATCATTAGAACCTCTACCAATACCAAACCTTCCTCTACCTCTAAAACCAAAACCACCTCTAGAATCATTGTTATCTTTACCTTTGTTTGCTCCTTGATCTTCATTTGGCTGCTTTGATGTAGAAGGTATTCCTCTTCCTCTTGCACTAGGACCACCTCTTCCTCTTACTTCTTTCTCTTGTCTCCTTTTAAGCTTCTCCTCCACCCTGATTGCCATTTGATAACAATCCTCTACACTCCTAGGGTTAGCCAAAACCAATTCATCCTGTATATTAAGCCTCAAACCACCAATATACCTAGCAATTTTTTCATCTTCATTCTCATGATGACTAGACCTCAAACTTAATTTATAAAACTCCTCAGTATAGGACTTAATATCCATTTCCCTTTGCCTCAAACTTTGCAATTTTTTAAACATTTGAATTTGGTGATCTTTTGGTAAGAATTTACCTTTGAGTTTAGATATTATCTTGTCCCATGATGTGATCTTAGACTTTCCTTGTTTCCTCCTCTCAGACTGAAAGTAATTCCACCATACCAAAGCATGACCCTGCAACTTAGTCTTTGCAATCCTTACTCTTTGCTCTTCAGGAACTTCTTCACATTCAAAATGGTTATCTAATACAGCAATCCAATCAAGTAGTTCTTCATCATTTAGACTACCACCATATTTAGAAACATCAAGTTTTACCTTAGGCTTGTCACCTTTCACTACCTTCAACAACTTTGCCATTCTTTGGTCTTCTGGATCAAGTTCTTCTTCCATGTCTTCAAACTCCTCATCTTCCTCTTTTTTTGGCTCACTCTCTTCAGCATCTCTTCTCTTGTTTGTCTCCAGGGCTATGACTCTCTCTTCCAACTCTTTGAGTTCTCTTGCATGCCTTTCCTTCATCTCCCTCATCTCTTTAGCCATATCTTTTCTCTTTGGAGGCATCTTGTCAACCTTTCCTTTTCTTCAACCTGCAAAATGCAAACCAAAATCTACTTCCTGCTCTGATACCACTATGATGCAGAGTGGCAGGGGAAGCAATACCTTTTTCCAATGGCTTCTCTAAATGCACACATCAACTTCACTATTCCTTCCAACAAGAAACTTGATCACCCAACTCAACTCACACAACCAGACATGTTTGAAGGACTTGGGGATGCTGTGTACACTCTCAAAATGTCAAAACAAGACCAAATAACTTGACTTTACACTCAAAAACTCCCATTCTCTCATCACTCTTACACAAGCCCATGCAACCTTGCAACATTGCCAAATAGGACAGTCAAAATAAAAACTTATTAAAGGCATTAACCAGACAATGAAATCAAGTTTTATACTTCTAACAAGATCCCCCACAAGTTCCCAAAAGCACAGGATCAAACACCCAAAACAAATGTATCAAAAGATTGATTTACAAGCCATAAACAAGGCTTAACTAGGCATGTACAAGGAAGTTTTCAACTTGTCAAGGCACACCCCAACACCCCTAATGCCTTTAAAGGACTCCAACAGGTTCCCCAAGACCCCTTTCACATATTTCATTCATTCTATTTCTTTAAAATACTCAGAAATCAAAAGAAAAGC
>VDFB02049808.1:0-16038 GCA_007258455.2 Sequoia sempervirens
AATGTCAGAAGAAATATGACTACATAAAATAGACACTTGAAATTCACACTATAAGAGTCCGATAACAACCTAAAGAAATAATCAACTAAGAGTAACATTAGAAAAAGGAATTAACTTATGACAATGATACAACTGTGTCAGCCATATTCAGTAAATTGGACCAGAAATGCACTTAAATGTCGGAAATAAATATGACTAACTAAAATTTGATACTTGAAATATTCATTCAAAAAGATAATCTATTACAAAATTTATTCCCCCAAACAATCCAAAATATTGCCCTTGTTATTTGACATAGTAGAGCTTCAACATATTTTGGTTCATGAGTTGGAAGCTGAATTAGAACTCAAGAAACAATAAAACACTAGCCGACATGCCAAAGGCACCCCCATATCCCTGCTATATGCATAGCCTATGTCTCTAGTATGAATATGTCAGAAATAAACTTATGGCAATGGTAAAACAGTCTCAGGCTATTCAGTAAGTTGGACCAGAAATGCACAGTTAAATGTCAGAAATAAATATAACTAGTTAAAATTTGCTACTTGAAATATTCATTCAAAAAGAAAATCTATTACAAAATTTATTCCCCCAAACAATCCCAAATACAGCCCTTGTTATTCAACTTATTTGACAAAGTAGAGCTTCAAGATATTTTGGTTCATGAGTCGGAAGCTAAATTAGAACTTGAGAAATGATAAAAGACTGGCCAACATGCCAAAGGCACCCCCCCTATCATTCTATATCTATAGCCTATGTCTCTAGTATGAATATGTAAGAAATGTGACAGGGATATGTATCTGGGTACATATAGATAACAGTAGGCTCGTATTGATTTTAAACTAGATATGTTAACATGCAGGAGCCTGCTGTGATACATATCCCATCCACATTCCTAACTTTATCCGTACTAAGTACATTGGATACAGATATTGTAATATGGGTGTGTTTGGTAACATGACTTACAACCGACTTTGTAATGATATTTCTACATTTCACAAGTAAAATGATGGAGATCCAAAGTAGAGGCAATACTAATCCACATGACAGCAGCATAATAGAAAGAAAGAAATTTTATAAATGACCACAAGTGACCAAAAAAGGTCAATGGAACTCAGAAATACAACTAGAGACAATACCAAGAGGGGACAAAATGAGGCTCCAAAGAAGATAAAAGCTAAAAGATATCTAAAAGCAAAAAAAAAACTGAAAGGTAATCTAAAGAACAAAAGAACCCTAGTCCTGTTAGAAGTGAAAGAGGTTGTGAGACCAACAAGAAGACTATAAATAGTCCAAAACCAACAGAATGTTGTGCAAATTGGATCTAATCTATATCACTAGAAGAGGAGTATCCAGCTATGCCAATAACTATAAACGCAATGAAACAAGATATAATGATGTATCCTATACATTTCTCTCAACTCTATTTTTAGTAATGTATCAACTGTGTGAAACCTATGGTATCTCAAGAGTGCCTAATGCCACCAATACTAGCTATAGGCTGAAAATGGGTGACCCACCTGGTGGCCCTAATGGCAACATGTAAGGCACTACTTATGAACTATGTTCCACCAAGTTTTTGGTTCGGGGGGACGGCGGAACGGCAGAACACATTTCGAGGACGGCATGTTTTTAGGGGATTTTTTGGGACGGGGGGATGGCTATATATATATATATATATATATATATATACATAGATAAATTTTAAAAATATAGGGAAATTTAAGATATTCATATGAGTAATGATAATCATAACAATGACCATTAATAAAGTTGCAAATGTAATCACCAATCATATTGACATATGCATTATAGAGCCGAACAAATTAATACTATAGCTACTTACATAGTAGCATAAAATGGGTATCAAAACTGATTTACAGGATTGTGGGCATGTATTTGAGCATTTACACCTCGCAAATAGAATAAAAGATGTAAACAGCAGCCATAACTGTAACATACATTATTTTTTACACCTTATGTTTGTTGGTATCAGTAGCATGTTGCATTGAATCAAGTATAAAAACATAAGTAAATTTTAATCTGTGCTAGAGAATTGCACAATGGAATACCAATTAAATTACAGACAAGTGATATAATAGCAAGTTTTCCTTGTGAATTGTTCAAGGGTGTTGCTAACACAGTTTAGTTCTCCGTTTCCATATTTTATAATTCGTCAGGACTTGCTATTTGGTTGTATTATTCGACTCTGGACAAAGCCTTAAAGAGGGAAAGACTTCAAGAGTTTGAAAGTTGTAATCAACTTCAAGTAAAAAACCAAGAGTTGAGAAAGGTGATCACAAACTTGGAAATGGAGAAGCAAGAGTTGAAAGATAAACTGGCTATTCAAGGAGGTTTCATAAAAAAGCATTAAAAAAACCTTTTTAATTTTCGACCTTTTTTTTGTGTTTTTTTGCTGCTGGAAAATAGGGGATGGCTGACCGTCCTTGGCCATCTCCGAAACATTTCCCCAATTCTGGAATGTCCCCAAAAAAAAGAAACATTTTGGGGACGCCTAGGAAACGTCCCCAAGGCGTCCCCTGTCCCCGAAACGTCTTGGATACAGGTATGGGGGGCAAAAGTCTAGGGGACGTGTCCCCGTGTACCACTGCTTATGAAGGTTATAAACTTCCTCAAGAAAAGAGTCAAGAATCGCTGATATAGGTAATGGCAGAAAGTAGATGGTGAGCCATAGGAGTCTCTGCACAAGAAATTATATCTCCCCCATACTCATAGTATACTGCACATATGATAATAAAGTGCTAAGTCTCTGCCTCTTCAAGAAAGCAAAACTGGCAGATCCTATCCTTGATCAGGATATGAAGGTTCATCTCATCTAAAGCCAGTGGGAACATACTCTTATCTGCCTAGGGAGGCTCCTCAACCTGTGTGACAAATGATGTAGGAGGTTATCAGATTGAGTGATGATGCCATCCATGGTCTACAAGAAATACATAGCATAGAAGCCAAGACTAGGACTAAAAGTTGGGGATGACAGGTCCAAGTAAACTGGATAACTGCCTCAAGATCATCTCTGACTGCTCGAGTGATCACCGCCTTAGAGGGAAATACCTAATAGACAATAATAGACTAGTGATTGTTTAGCTAACTCATCTTTCTGATTACCAGTTGGTTCTTATTTGACACTTTCAAATCTTGCCCCAAATGCATAAGATGTTTATCATATATTTTGCTGAACACAAATAAATCATACAAGTATACTCTGACAAGAATTTATGAACAGGCTCAATACATTCATTGAACTCTTGAAAGGAATTTTTTATGCCCCTTCTCCTCACTAGGGATACCTTGATTTCAAATCTATCTTGATGAAGCTCTTGGCATGTAGAGGCCAACCTAACAAGTTGACAATTCATTGAAGGATATCTATTCTTGATTGTGATTTTGTTAACACTCTATAATCAATATAAATTTTTAATTTCCAATTTTTGTTTGGCTTAATGAGAACAAGAGAGCATGGATATGTCTGGATGACTCCTTGATCCAATAGTGCTTGAACTTGTTTCTTTACTTCATTTGGCTTCAAAATAAATTGCCTATCAGGACCTTTAATAAGATAAGAGCTATCTAATAGTAACTGGATCTCATTGTCTATTGCTCTCATCAGCAGCTTGTCTTTAATATCTTCAAACAGAATACCTTCTAAGAATTTTGTACCAACTCTTCCATTTGTTTTTTCTCTTTGTTAGTGCATATGCTATGATAAATCTCATACTTGACAATCTCATTATCTTGTTTATCTCCTAAAAGAAGTAAAGAAAATTCCCACATGCACTAATTGCCTTTTTGGTTTGTTGGTACTTTCCAAGAATTCAGATTCACTTTGAAATGCAAAATAGAATGAGTCTGTAATGTCCCCTTCCTAATCCATGTCAATGATTATCAGGATTAGCCTATTCCTCAGGTTCCCGTAGGCTAATATGGTTGGTTAAGAGACTTCTCAACTCTTGGTGGCATGTTCATAATTATAGGAGAATCTTTCTGACACTCTCTAGAGCATTTTCGAGCTTGGTCCAATACTTACTATTTTTAGTAAGCCACCTCCTCAACGCCGACTTGGTATTTTCATGTCGATCTTTCCTTAGGATGCTCAATTATGGTATCTAATGTTTATTTGGTGATTGTTTTATGGCCTGGGGATTTATTTTAAAATAACATTAATATTATTAAATTAAATTAAATATTTAACTTTACGTTATATTTAATATTTTAAAAGGTGACTTTTTGAGGAGACATAAGTAAGAGTTTCAAAAAGGTAAATATTTTAGCCTCATTAAATGGGACACCCAAGTGGGAGAGATAAGGGGGGACTTAAAATTTAATGAAGTATTTTATTTCTCCAAGAGGGGCGTGGGTTTTGGAGGACATATAAAATGTTTTTTGTGAGCTCATTTGAAACTCGTGCTTGGAAAATATTTTGAAGAGAACACACAGGTTGAACACATTGCTTTGTAAGGACAAAAATCCTTACAGGGATCATCCACTTCGATTGTGAAAGATCATTCCTGGTGGATTTTAACAAGTAATTCCAATCAGGGATTGCACAGGAGCTTGAATGAGATTTCTTCAGTCTTTTACCAACATTGAAGGAACCAGTTTTTGAGACAAAGGTGAAAGACGAATAACAAGTTTGGAGTTTTTGAAAAAAATACAGTTTGAACCTCCATTAGTCTGGCCGTACCATTGAAGGACAGGCCGTACCTCTCCAGTGAGTTTCCAGATTTGTTGAGGCAGAAAAATATCAATAAAAATCATTTTAAAAGGCTTTGAGGGAGGGCGTAGGAGTGCATATTGAGGTCTGAGCAGATATTTGAGGACTGATAAAGGAGTTTCCAGCCACCAAAGGGGTCGTCCTACAGCCAGCCGGGGCATGGGAATTACCAGACGTGAATGCCTAGGGTTTCCTGCCTATTTCACTTCAAAAGGTGGTGCCAAGACTTCTAATACATACCTATCAAATTTCTGGACTGAGTTAAGCATCGTTTGTGGCTTCAGTTTCAGTTTTGGAAGCTCTGTTTGCTGTTGCAGAAGTGTTTATCAGACCTGCTCACGAACAATCTTTGTGGGTATATCTAAAAGTTGATTTTTTAATGAAATAATCATCTGGATATTTGATGTGAAGCTCTGTATTGATTTGTAATGCAATTTCAGATTATGGTTGTTCATTTTATTTAGAAATTCATGTGTTAAATCATTATGGGTATTTTTGCAATTACTTATGTGTGATTTGTATCATTTACATCTCTGTTACTGGTTCCAGTTCGAGGGTTCGGTATGCTGTTTCGGTCAAAAATAAATTGGGGTTTGGGTTCGTTTTGGGTTCGTCCATAAAAAAAACCTATAAAAATCAGAAATATATACATATTTACAATAGTAATTAAGTTCCAAATACCACACATAGCTTCATATATTTTATATTAAACACAACCACCATAAAAATAAAAATTATTAGAATGTCAATTAGTCAAACTCGAATGTCATGATATATATTACATATTAAAATTAACTACATTGTTGCATTTCTCCTTGCAGGTAAGCATTAAATAACATCAAGGGAAGATTGTCCAATTGGATGACAATATTATATATTAAGACTGAAATGGTAAAAAACTTCTTACATTAACATGAAAAAAAGATTACATTATATAGAGCTTACAAGAAGCTGTAGATATTAAATGTATCTACCTAACTACTGTTACTGTAGCAACAGTAACGAATTTAACCTAAACTAACATTGACCATTAAAAATATGAGAATAATATATTATTCTAACACCCTCCCTTAATGGTCAATCCGTCAAGAACACCAAGTTGCCCCCTGAATTTTACAAACTTATCCGGGCTCAAAGACTTGGTGAGAATATCTGCAGTCTGATCCGCTGTTGGAACATACTGCAGCTGAACTGATCCGTCTTCTACCAGCTGGCGAATGTAGTGACAATGAAGCTCGGTATGCTTATGTGCGTTATGGAAGAAGCTGGATTTTAGCGAGTTTGAGCACTACCAGTTATAAGTGCAAAGGGAGGAAAGGACTGTGACATGTGCATGTCCGAGAGAAGCATCCCCTCTGAAGCAAAGCCTCACATCTTTGCTTTAGAGTTCCTCAGGTAAACACATCGAGAAAGGCCATGCACTGTGCTTTCTTGCTGAAGTCCATCGATGCAACCGGTACCCAAAACGCGAATACATACCGAAGGGAAGTAAGATTTTAGATAATCCTTGAACCTACCCAATCGAGTGCGTGCAACCGTGAAACTTTGGATGGTTTGCGTTGCATCGCCATACGGAATATGATGCGGAAGTGCCTTAACATATCTGCTTTACAGCTTGTTTGCAATCCAATGATCGAGCTTTGGGGCTGTCATGAGCCGAGGTGTAATGTTGCAGGTAATCTCATGGAGTCAGTGGCGTGAGGTAGATAAAGGGCGCCCACTAGTTATGCGATAGCCCGGTTTCGCCCGGCTGGGAGGTGAATCGAGAGTTAGGCGACGGCACGGCCCCTTCTCTCCATGGAGGTGGCTGGGCTTGAGTTTGCAATCTGCATCGAAGATTTAATCAAACAAACTTAAGCATGTTTTAGTGAGAGATGAGAACGCTACCATTGAGTGCCGCTTAAACTTCAATGCACCGAAACAATATTGGAAAGCCTAATCTGTCATATCAAAGTCGACACAAATGGAAAGTGTTTGATTATTTGCACGTCAATATGTTGTGCCGGTAATGATCACGGTAATCGCGCAGACAACAAGAAATAGAATATCATCACCCGGAGTGTTTGACATCTGATTCTTGTCGGAGGAAGAACTCTTGGCCGAAAACCATGACCAACCAAGTGGAGTGTCGCTGAAATACCATGCAGGGGAGCTGTTTGGGAGTCGCAGGAGCACTTTCCGCGAGGTCACGGTGAAATTTCTTTCGCAGAGCAACCTTGAAACCAAGAGGCTGCGTCATGTAGACTTCTTCCTGCAAATCACCGTTGAGGAAGGCACTCTTGACGTCCATCTGATGAACTGTCCAACCAAATTGGGCTGCAATAGCGAGAAGAAGACGAATGGTGCTCATCTTGGCAGTAGGAGCGAAGGTCTCCTCATAGTCAATGCCCTCCCGCTATGTGAATCCCCGAGCAACCAATCTGGCTTTGTACTTATCCAAAGTACCATCTGCATGATACTTGACCTTGTAAACCCATTTGCAGCTGATAGGTTTCTTCCCAGGAGGAAGATCAGAAAGAACCCAGGTGTGATTCTTCAGGAGACTATGATATTCTGTCTGCATAGCCTGTTCCCACTCTGGAATTCCTTTAGCGCCGGGCTATGCGGGCTGCGTAGATATCTTTATGGATGTTGGCCGCCAAAGAAGCCGAGATTGAGCGTGTGTTTAGCGCTTGCTCTTGCCCTACGAGTTGATACGACCCCTCAATGAGTTCATCATCGTAGTCAAATTTAATAAGCCCTGCAGGCGGCGGTAATTTAACATCTGAAGCGGGAATATGTCACGGGATTTACGGAACAAGGTCATGCGGATGTGAATCTGAGAAAGTCGGGTGGTAGATGAGGTAGACTCTATGAGTTAGAATGCTCTGAAGCCCTCCCATCATGGGAACCAAGAGGAAGAAGAACACCCTCATCAAGAACCTTCATAGGCTGATCCGCAGGACTGGTGGTAGGAACAAATGGACCAGTAGTCTCATCAATCACGGCATCGCGGTGAATATGAGGGCGATGCGTCATCAACCAACTGTAGGCTTTGTGATTTATGGAATTAGCGATTAAACATAGAGATAATACGCTCTTGGAATCAACTTAGCGTTACGGCATGCGGAATCCATACATGGCGGTAGAAGACTTCGGATAGCCCTATGAGGCTTCGTCGACGGGCTAATACGAGTCATCTTTGCCTTGGCTTTTATTAGGTGGCCAGGTCGAGAGGTAGGCTAGCGGTGTAAAGGCTGCCATTGATATTTCTTAAAATTTTGTACTCCAACGCAGAACAAGCCGTTTTGGTAATGAGTCGCGATTCCCTACGTTCAACGACACCATTAGCGAGGGTGTAGGGTGTAGTAAGTTGGTAAGCAATGCCATGTCGACTACAGAGAAAGTAGAAATCGAGTTGAACAAAACTCCCCATTATACGTGTAGTGTAACAATGTGAGGCAGTTCAGCGCTACTAGCTAAGGCTTTATCTTCTTGAAATATCTTGAACACGCTCGATTTATGTTTCAAAAAATACACCCACATTTTTCCATTGTGAAATCATCAACAACAATAAAAAGTACATGGACCCGGTAACAAAGGTATTCATTGGCCCACATACATGGGGTGTGAACCGGTTAAAATTACACCTTGGAGGCTCGCCCAAGAATCACCATCAGGAATGGTGTCGATGCTGCCAACCCAGCCAGAATCACAAACTCAACGGTTGTAGTTTGGATCTCGGGTAGACCCGACAACAAGACCCTCGAGATAGGCGGGAAGTGAGTGGACGATCAGATGCCCATAGCGGTGATGCGAAGTTCTTGATGGTTGTACTTGAGGCGGCCAGGCGTGCTCACGAGATCGCCGGGAATCGACAAATCCGATCTGAGACCATGATCCTCAAGTCCCATACGCCAATTGTTGTCGCGAGTCTCTATCAGCAGCGATCTTTAGCGGGTGAATGGTAGAAACCACATCTAACTAGGGAGAATGCCGCATGATCTGACTGACGAAGAGGAGATTATGTTCCATGCCTGGAACATAGTAGACATCAAGAAAGAGCAAATTTCTTCCTCCTAAGTGAATCTGGACAGTGCCCTTACCAGCAACTGTGTACTCTTCTCCTCCTCCGAAAATGACAGAATCTAAGAAGGGTTCGAACTTTGTGAACCAATCCCGACGATGAGTAAAATGTCGCGATGCCCCTGAATCGATATACCATGCAGAAGAATGTACCGGATCTGCAGTTCGCTTGGCCATAAAAGCATAGAATGCAGACTCTTTCTGCTCAGTGTGCTCAGCGACATGTGCCTTTGGTTGAGCTCCTCCCTGCTTCTTTTGTTCAGAAGCCATCCGAGTGCGACAATCAGCCTTAATGTGACCGTATTTGTGACAATAATTGCACTGAACGTTCTTCTTCTTCTTGCTGTCCTGAGAAGAACCAGAGCCTTTCGGCTGAGAAGATTGAGGCTTCCCTTTGTTCTTAGCAGAAGATTTGGCTGAGAACGCTTGCTCTGTGGAGGATGAACTGGCACTGCTTCCAAACTGCTGTCTCCAACGATCTTGTTGTAGAAGCTTGTTACACAAGTCTGGAAACTTCAAGTCAACGTTTGTTGAAGTAATATTAAGCGTCTCAATGAAATGCTCGTAAGACTTTGGCAAACTCTTAAGAGTAATGACGACCATGTCCTCTTCCTCCATCTTTCGTCCAATGGCTTCCAACTGGTCCCAAATCTCCTTGATCTTTGTCAAATGCTCTTGAAGAGTAGTGTGCTTCTCGTCCATCATTATTGAAAAAAGCATGTTCTTAAGAAAAAACGCACAACTCTTATCTGACGTTTCATGGAGATCCTTCAGGGTTGTCCATACCTCAGCCGCTGTTTTTTCCTGACGGCACTTGTGGCAGTTGATCGTCAGTGATGGAAAGCTTGATGAGCATGACGGCTTCTCGGTTGCGTTCATCCCATTTGTCCTGATCCTTTCCGGCTACAGTGGGTCGAGTTGAGTGCCCCAAGACGACCTGATCGAGACAACGATATTCAAAGATCGTCAGCATACGCTGCTTCCAGGTGTTGTAATTCTTCCCGTTGAACTTCTGGCTGCTTTCGAGCATTATGTTCGTGAGAGATGCCATCACGTACCTCGCGGTCAAATTGGTGAAGGCAAGATAATGCAAAGAAAACAGAAATACAGAAACCCGAACACAGATTTTGAGGTTTTACTGAAAACCTGAAAGATAAATAAAAACCGGAAGGATGGAAGAATACTGAGAAAATTTTGATACAAATTTTTGAGCGCAGGAAAAGCGGTTTGAGAAAAGAGATTTGAGAGAAAGCAACCCGGTTAGGATCGAAAGAAACCCACTAGAAGATTTGCAATCAAAAAAGTTTACGACCAGAGGCCGAGCCGCGAGACTTCAAGACACCCGAGGAAAATCTAGCGACAACCCGGTTGAGGATCTCGCCAAAACCTACAAAGGAATGCGGAATTAAAATTTTTACGACCGCCGGAAGTGCAGTCAAAACCTAGCCAACTTGAGGAAAAAGCCCTAAATGAACAAGAGCGAGAAATGTCTTGAGAAAAACCCCAAAAATCTGTAGATCGCGCGGGTTTGGGAGTTCACAAAACGCGTCAAAGCTGAGCAAAAAAAACGGAGGACCAAGACACGAAATCGCGGATTTTGTTGACCCAGAAACGCGTTTGAAGAAATGACCAAGACGCAACCATAAACAGGTAAAAATCGCGACTCAGAAAAGCAGAAAAAACGCGTTCAATAAAACACTGCAACTCGCGCGCCCAGGAATGATGAAAAAACGCGACTTCAAGAGACAAAAGCGTCCAGAAAATCCGCGACCTGTAACTCGAAAATCACGGCCAAACGAAAGAACAATCGCACCCAGAAATTCGCGTTTTGAAGAAAGCAGAGATACGCAACCAGGAGGACGAAGTCGCGCGCCCAAGAATGCAGCTCGAGTTTTTAGAAAGAGGGTTTCGATTTTCAGTAAGTAGAAACCCACGAAAACCTTCAACTAGAAACCCTCGACTTTCTTCAGAAAATTGACGTGATTTTTTTTTTCTTGCACAAAGCCCTCCCAGAAACCCTAGAGGCAAAAACTCGAATTACAGCACACGCCCACGAATTTTAGGGTTTTTTATCTTTTCGGCTCTGATACCATGAAATGGTAAAAAACTTCTTACATTAACATGAAAAAAAGATTACATTATATAGAGCTCACAAGAAGCTGTAGATATTAAATGTATCTACCTAACTACTGTTACTGTAGCAACAGTAATGAATTTAACCTAAACTAACATTGACCATTAAAAATATGAGAATAATATATTATTCTAACAAAGACTTGTAGGCAAATTTGAAAACTTGGAGAGTACTTGGCAAATCAAATGAATTCAATGGGGGTCTGAGGGAAACGCCCCCAATGGGGTCGAGGGGCATGGGGCAATGCCCCTCGTGGGGGTACGGTGGTATGGGGGCAATGCCCCCAACAGGGTCGAGGGGCAGCACCCCTCTTGGGGGTCTAATGGTCGGACATCAAACCTTCATGGCGTACATCATTTTGCATTCACAATAAGACCCAAATTAAGACCTTCAAAACCACACAAACCTTCATGGCGTACATCATTTTGCATTCACAATAACACCCAAATTAAGACCTTCAAAACCACACAAACCTTCATGGCGCACATCATCTTAGGGTTTTGGGGGCAAATTGCACTTTTTAGAGTGTAAAAAAAAAAGTAAAAAACTATAGGAAGGGTTAGAAATCGTGATAAATGGCAAAGATCAATAATAGCAACCACAACTACCTAAAATCTAAGCCTAAAATCCCAATCCAAAACAAGAAAGCACAAGATAGCATAAGTAAATTGAATGAAAACTAAACTAAACTAAACTCCCCATGCTAAGGTTGATTCTTCTTCCTTGCATCTACTCCATTTTGGAGCATTTGCAAGCTTGCCCTTAGATTTTGTTGTGTTTGAGTACCTGCAAGTGACAGTAATATGATAGCAAGAACTTTGGAGATAGTGCTTGTAAGGTTGGAATGAGGGAGACAGCCTTCTTTTATAGAAAAGCTTCTCGAACGGACGGTAAAGATCGAAAGCCAAAAAGATGCCAAGATCAACGGTGGAGGTTGCATGCACCACGTAGTGGTAGGGTTAGGGATGGCTAAGGATAGATGGTCAAGATTGAAAGAAGACCTAAGGCGATCAATGGTTGAAATTCGAAAGAGAAAGTGGAGGGAAAGTGGAGGCATTCAAATAATAATATTTAATTCGAGAAGGGAATCTAGACAATTAAATAATCATATTATTTAATTTGGGAGAGGATGTGGAGAAATAAATAATCAAAAATGATTATTCATTAATAGAAGAATGTGACCTAGAAAATAATCAAATAATTAAAATTATTCAATTATGCAGAGAAGGAGAGAAAATTGATGCGGAAAAATGGTGTTCACAGGCCTGAGACATTTTTCAGTGTCTACAAAAACTATTTTTAAAAAAATTGGAAAAGGAAAAATTCACCTATTTTCCATAGAATCCGCCCAAATTTCCCCAAGTTTGTCCAGGACAGATCCACAGACTGTGGGCAGGCCCAAACCCACTAGGGACCAAATTCGGACCCTAAACCTAGGCCGGAACAAATCGGGACCGGGCTGTCTAGGGGCTAGACCGGTAACATAGATTTACATTATCAATCTCATACACCAAAACACCAAAAAACTCAGAAAAACACAAAGGGAAAAATAGGGCATATATTACAGAATCTATCAAAAATAGTGACCAACCATTACTCGTTGGGTCCTCAAAGTGAAAGGCCAAATGGTGATTAGCTATCTCAAATACGGCTACTATTCGTTCGTGGCCATTTATATGTTTTCTTGCTTTTTTTCTTTAAGTTGAAATTCATTGAGCTAGCATACTATCAAAAGTTTTCTCAATTTATAATTGTAACCATCAATAGAATCTTGCATCTTGTCATTAATTGTTCAATTCTATATAGTGATCATCGATATCAACATATCAAAACAGAGATGAGAAATTTGTAATGTCCCCATTTTCGGTCACTTCAGCATTGTAGTTAGCTTCGGCTTTCTCGATGACCATCACTCATGCTAGAGGGGATATTTGATGTTGGTGATGAGCTCAGATGGTCTAAAGGACACTTATGTCACTTTCCAAAGTGAATTCCAACTTTTGGCGGGTTCTCCAAGACTCTTAGAGAGAACGTTCATTTAAAGTAAGTCACTCGGTCGAGCCCAATTATCATTATTCATCATTGGTATCATTCCAATGCAATTAGATTTCGATTCCGATGCTTTTTGACAGTTTCCACAACTCAGGTGTATTATTGGCTTTAATTTAATTATTTTACTAAGGTTGCTTAATTTTATTAAAATAATTTAATGGGCACCTTAGTATAATAGCTCATCGGAAAGAGGATGAAAATCTTTAAATCATGGACATATAATATTGGGGCCTTGCGTATCAAATATTATCATTATTTTTGATAAAAGGGTCTTTTGGAGCAAAAAGGAGTTTTTAATTAAAATGTGTTTTTTAAATTGTATCTTCTAGAAAGTATGGGAGGAAAAGTATATAGGAGGTTTTATGAGCTCATTTGGAATATGCAGATTATTACATTTTCTCTGATGAAACTGTTGTGGTTTGGGGATTGAACTCAATTCATCTGAGTCTTTTGGAGGATGGAAACCCTCTTGTATTATCCTACTTTCAGTGGTGAGACTATCCACCCTAGCTGGTACAGTCAGAATCATTCAGATTTCGCAGTTGGATTTAGGGATCGAAGTCAAAAATTTGTGAAGTCTTTTCAAAGACAAATTTTGAGGTAAAAGATTGCCAAGAAAGAAAGGACGCTATAGAGGTTAAAGCCAGAGATTGGGCGATTTTTATTCATTGCATTGGAAGATTTTATCACTAGTCTAAGCGATTGTTGCCTACCCTGTAGCTTGGAATTTGCATTTTCTATCATATTGAGTGATTTTATTGAAGCATAACTAGGCGATTCATTGTATTATTGCTGTGTGAATGAATGTCCACCTTGCTGGGCGTGATTGGATGCCACATTATGAGCGACTTAATACTTCATTCCTCACACGTTTGATTTCCTTAATGGTCGTGGGTTTTATGAGGAGCTGGGCGCATGAGTAATAGTTGAATGAGCAAGTCAATATCTGGTCATTCAGGTCTGTGAGATCTTTCCAGGTACGTGGGAAACATTCCATCTGGGGTGCCCACCTTAGACTGGGTTGTGGCCCAGATTTTATATTTTCTGGGCGCAAGATCATTGCTGGTATTTCTGTGTGCCATTGGACAGAATAACATCAATATGATGCACTTGTTGATTATTGTTAATGTGCCGAAATACGTATCAAAAAATCTAAATGTTTGAAGCAAATTTTAGTTCCAGTCTTGTGTTTATTTGAATAGTGATCTGTAGAAGGGTATTCTCACGAACTGAAGGCAAGGAAGGGGATGCCAAGGTTTGAAGAATGAATCTTAATGTTGGGTGATGGAATGCTGATTGTTTTTGGGCGATTTGTGCATCATAACTTGACACCATTGTTATACCAAGCAGGTCGAGGGTTGTTCTGACATTTGTGGTGTTGGGGTTTATTGCTGGTCGACTCTTTTCAGCTGGTAGGCATTGAGATTTGCAGGTCGATCAACACATTGCTGATCAATGAGGATGGTGTGAGAAATGGCAGGATGAAGGTAAGGTTGGCATGGAATTCAGACTTGACTGAGTGGATTAATAATATTGTTGCTAGGCAATGAAGTATCAACTATAGCATGAGATTAATTTCTATACTGCTGGGCATCAAGTTTGCATTACAAGGGGCCGACATTGGATGAATCTAAGGTAACAGATGGGAACTTTACTGATCACTGTCCCCGATGAGTGTGGTGTGGAGTTGGTAGGCATCAACAGTAGTTCGTGATATGCCTGGACTTCACCACTACAACAGTCGAGGGTATGCTTACGGGCCTGTGTAAGAGGTTAGAATCATTTATATGTTCATTTCTATATTTTGTTACACAAACAACAATCTACCATCCTTGTATTATCCCATGTTCAAGCGCATATAATGCATAATAAATGTTCCTTGGACTGTTTTATAATCAATGAATGGTTGCATATTTAAACTTGTTTGAGACCCAAGGAAAATCATCTTTCAACAACAAGAAAGTCTCCAAAGTAATACATTTAACTGTTCGACAAAATTGAAAATACCTGTTTGTTGGAACAGTAAAAAAATTGCAAAAAATTGTGTAGAATCTTGGCTAAATTCTTTACAAAATTTTAATAATACTGCCAATCATATGAAGTTCCCTCCAGGTGTATTAATGCAGTAAACTGATTTTTTCCAAGCAAGTCAATGCATTCACATTAAATTGGACATAAAATTTATGAATCCATGCCCACAATTCAATTATCCCCTACCCATCAAAACTAAGGATGTTAATTTTCAGCATACAAGGTCAGTTTATAGCTATAAGAAGATTATTTCTTCCTTGGTCACAACATTTTTCATCTCTTCTCATTGCACAGTCTGCCTTGAAATAATATTATAATAATTCAATCTTTAGTCATCATAAATAGAATCCACTGTATGTACCGTGTTAACAGCTTCATAGGATGGCAGAATCATAGATTCAATACCATTGAGATGACCTTAAATGAAATATTAGCAGTTGGTGACAAAATTTTGGATTTCAAAACCAAAATTCAATTGATGAGTGCTGACATCACAGTTATGTTCTTAACAGTAAGTATGTATATATATCATAGTTCTGAGACTCGCCCAGACTCGCCGAGTCCCAAGACGAGTCACCCCTGCCAAGTCCGGGGGGCTTGGACTCGGATGTGGCCGAGTCCTAGCAAGACTCAGCTAGTCTGGCGGACTCGCCAGACTCGCCGAGTCCAAGCGAGTCCCGTCAGGTAGACTCAACCAGTGCAAGCAGATGTAAAAAAGCAAAAAAAAAACATAAAATTTGAGTTTAAAGTTTTTTTTTTTTTAACTTATATTTCCTCTACATCCCTAAAAGCAACTTCTTTTCATTTTGTTGGCAAAATAGGAGAAAAGAGAGTTGTGAGGAAAAATACGAGAGCATTATAGGGCAACCAGCAAGGAGGTAGACCATAAATCCATCATCAAATCGCATTTGGGCAGCTTCATACCACCAAGGAGGTGCATTGAGAGCTCTTTACCAACGACTGGAAGGAGTTTGCATTTCATTTCAAGCTAAATCTAAGAGGTAAGCTTGATTTTTTGGGTTTT
>VDFB02049809.1:0-19073 GCA_007258455.2 Sequoia sempervirens
ATTGCATTGAATTGAATCTCATTTAGGGTTGTTTCACTTGAATTAGTCTGCATCTCATTTAGGGTTTTAGGATTGAATTTTTGCATTCTTTAAATATGAAAAATATTAAAAAATCATTCATTTTGTAAAGCATTTACATAACATTGCATCATCATTCATTTACATTTGAAAATTGAATCAAAAGTGCACATCAAATTAGATCTCCTAAGTTGTCATTTAGTCATATTTTGCATTTTCATTCAAGCTTAATTTCTCAAAAATATGAAATTGTAACTCACTGTCTGAAACCAGAATCTAGAAACCACAAGAATCAACTCAAAAATCTATAAATTCAAATTTCAAAACCTTAAGCTAGGACCCATTCACCCAGGGGTGAATGAGTCCCTGATCAGGGTTGTTTCCTGAATTTTTCAGCATTAAAACCTCTATTTTTGTATTTTGTTCTGTTGTTTTTAGTTTTTTGTTTCAGTTTGTAGATTTTTTGTTATTTCAAATTGATCATATTAAGCTTCATTTGATAAATTTAGTGCAGTGTGAATTCAAAATTGCATTTGCAAGACATCATTTATAGGTTTTTACATAGCATAATCATAAAATTATCTTGTTTAAAATCTGAAAATTGCATTTACATATTTGCATTTCACTTTACATCCTAGGTTATTTGATTGCATCTTGCCTATTTTCCATTTTCGGTGTACATTGAGTTTGTGAAACTTGTATGAGCTTCATAACTTGGTGTCCTATTAGCAATACTGTTGTGAGACGTAGTTTGAGACTCATGTCATCCCGTGATACACCATTTTCCATGGATCTTGGGTTTTCCAACTCTTTCACTCATAGTGTTGATACTAATCAACCCACTATGGATCATAGTATTCATACCTCATTTCCAATGACTTCCCTACCTACAACTAATGTGCATAATGTTGAAAGAATGGTTGCTCATGTCCTGAAAGAGAACATAAGAAGGATAGATGAAGAAATAGAAAAATTGCAAAATATTATGACTTCTAAAAACATTGCTAGTAGTACCATTCCTAATTTAGATAACGTGAGGAAAATGCTTGAAAATGAACATGGAATAGACATTGTGTGAAGTCTAGCTCATGTTGTTAATCAACATGTCCCTACCATGACTAGTTGTGCTCAAGCTTTAGGGTATACTCAAATCCAAGGTGGAAATTCAATTCCTCCTTCCACAACCCTTACCTCTATTCCTACCTACACTAGCACTCATGTTACTACAACCATTCAACCTACTAGCAATGTCAACACTTCCTTAGGTATTTCCGTTGGGAATCCCTCTAGCTTTGTGCATTCAAATCTCATATCTCCTCAACCATCCCCCCTCACAAATCTACAATTTACTTGCCCTCTGCATACATACACAACTCCACCTTATTCACCTCCATCTCACAATACCAAAAATGATCCAATACTTAACACACTTTTGCAAAATATCTCATCCCTACAACAACCAATCATCACACTAAATCAAAACAACAATGGCCAACCTTCACAATACATCAAAACCAACCCATTATCCTTGGAGATATTGAGAACACAAATGCCACAAAAGGTATAGAGGTTCCTAGGTTTGAGAAATATGGTGGGAAAGGATACCATTTTAGCCATGTTTTTGCTTACACAACCTTATGTAGCAACTTCATTTTTGAAGATAAACTCTTGGATGAGCTCTTCCCTAGATCCTTGAAAGATGTTGCTTTAGAGTGGTTTTTCTCCCTACCAAATAATTCAATTAGTTCATTCAATGAACTTATTGAATTTTTTTACAACCACTTCCAAATTCACATGGGTCCTAAGATGACCTTAGCTGATTTGATGACATGTAAACAAAAGGTTGATGAAAAGGTCACTTATTTCATAGCTCGATATCAAATGCTTTATTCACAAATAAACATTAATATTCCTAATGTCAACCTTCAAAAAATGGTTATTTCCAATTTTCAAGACAAAATCCAAGCTAAGATTGAGATGTTGAGGTTTCCTTCCTTCACACAGTTTTGTACAACCCTTCGTGATTACCAAAATGCGGTTAATAGTCGTGAAGTGAAAACTCCTTCTAACCGTCCTGAAAAGTCTGAATCCACACCTCAAACCAACTATCAACCTTTCAAGAAACAAAATAAGGGATTTCTACAACTTAATCCCCCTCAATAAAATCAAAATGTTGACACCCAAGTGGCTGCTATAAAGATGACAAAACCATATGTCTTTGCAGATAGAAATAGCCAATTTACACCCTTACCTGATACCCTTCATAATATCGTGTTGTAGCTCTTAGACAATAATTTGATTTCCTACCTCCCGTTAGAGCTCCTGATCCTACTAAGACTTTACCTTCAAACTATAGACCAAATACCTATTGCCATTTTCACCAACAAAATGGACATGATACAAAACATTGTAAGTGTCTTAAACATCTTGTGCAAGACCTCATTGATTCTAATCATATTCAAATTGGAGGTGTTAATTCAATCAAGGTAATAAGTCTATAGCCCCTCCTAATCAAAATTTACAAATCTTTACCAATCTTATGCCAAATCATAATATTTCATTTGTCAAAGCTAGTGAAACAAAGAATGATGTGATGAATGTTGACACAGATGATTTGATAACACAAACGATAATGAGGAACACTCTATAGAATCTATGGTTGGATTTATTGACACTAAACCTCTTAAGGGCCTAACTAATATGTCGCTTGACATTGCTTTCTCACAACAAAAAATACTTAAACACACACTCGATGGTCCTCTTTACACAATTGGAAGAATCAATGACAAGCCTACTAATGGGATATTAATTGATCTCGAGAACGTGATCACTGAAGAATTCCTATTTGTGCATGATCTTTATCAAGATACATATGAAAAGCTGAAAGCATGGATCAAAATGCATAATGGTTTTGCTTGCCCTATGATAGGTTCCATAAATCTCCCTTTAAAATTTGGACCAAAACAATTAAATGCCACATTCACCGTCATCCCAACTTTAGACCAATTTTGTGTGAAGTTAGGCTATCCATGGCTTCACTCCATGAATGTCATCTCGTCGGTTGTGCATAAATGTTTAAAGTTTCCATTTGGAAATGAAATATTTACTATGCATCATAGTGGCTTTAATCCCGTGTCTTCTCGTGGGACCTTCTCATCGGATTTCTTTTGGCCCGAGCCTATCAAACCTATTAGACCCTGTGAGGACTTCTTTTTCAAATCCTATCAAAAGTTTAAGGCAAAGTGCATAACAAAATTATCCCTTAAAAATATGCCTCAACCCATGATTGAGCCTCCTATCCTTGATGAAACCATGATTGAACCGAAATCTTCAAGTAACCAAGACCAACCTATGACAAATCCTCCCGCTATTTCATATAAGAGACCACGAGATAATCAAATAAATCTCGATGTCCCTCCTAAAGTCAAACAAGTTTACAAAGTTAAAGAGAAAGTTGAGGGAATCTTCATTCTCCAATCCAAATATAGACTAGCTTAACCAACCAACAGAAGGACAAACCTTCACCCAAGGATGTAAAACTAGGAGATACAAACTCTCCATAGGTCACTTCCAGACAAACCACATGCTTCCCAAGATGTCTTGTCACAAGGTGACATCACACAATTGGAAGGATACAAAAACACAACCCTCAATACCTATGAGGAGTGTTGAGGACACTAGCAAGACCAAACAAGAAGGTTTACAACCTTCCCAATACTTCACAATACAAGGTGCATGATCTCCCTAACCCTAGGTTTTCCAAACGGCCAACTTAAGAAGAGTGCACATAAAATGATGCAAGAGAACCCATAATTCCTAATAAACCACTTAAGGACAAGTTCCAAACATCATTATACCCCCAGGACCATTACAAAAAACTTTTATTTACATGGTTTACCCATTTGAGGTCATGAAATTGAGAGGGACAGACAAGACTAAAAAGAGAGAAAACTTAACTAGGTTTTTGAAGACCTAGTCGATGAAAATGATCGCCAAGGGAAAACAAAAGGGAATAAAAATTATTTGAAAAAGGGGAGAAGGCTTAGAAAAATCTTAACTAACCCTATTCAAGAGGTTTTAAATTCTAGAAAATGTGTGGGGACTAGGCTACCCCAACACAAAACTAGGCCGCCCCAACACACTTGGTGAAATTTTTGAGATTTCCAACCTGCAAACTAGGGCACCCTAGGAAGCCCAAAGCCACCCCAATATAGTTAGATAAGATTTTGGAAAATTGGGTTAACTTGTCTTACAACTGGGCCACTTAGTTATAGTACTAGGCCACCCAACTAAGAAATTCATTTTAAGCACCAAATGAAATATGCATGAGTTCATTTTAAGCCTCCAAGGCATAGTTATATTCATATATGTTTATGATCGTGCACATAACCAATATTGAGACACATGACTAGGCTAAAACACTAACTTTCAAAAATGAGATACAAACCATCTCATGAGAGAGGTCCACTTTGCAAATTACATTGCAATGCATTACAATTACATATGAAAGGACTCAAATGTCCTTTAAGAATTAAATTACATTCAATTAAACTAATAACAAATGAATGATGGAGAAGAGGATATTGATGTCGATCTTGCTCCTTAAACCTCTAAACCACAACAATGGTTTCCACGCAACCCTACTACATGAAACCAACAAGGTTCACTCCCACCATGCTAGGAGATGCCATAAGGCCCAAACACACTCACACAAGACACATTGGGAAAGGGTATACACTCACACCAATCATAGGGTAAACATTTATCATGCATATCACATAAGGATAGTTGAGACAATCAAGTATCAAATTATGATCCAAATCACAAATCCATTGGCATGAAAAAAATGACACAAATAAACACTCACATTGGTGTACATCCACCAATGGAGGAAACCATCCAAAATCTCATAGCAAAATGGACCAAGTCCTAGAGTCAACACATATGTTAAACTCAAGTTAAGGCACACAACCCAATACATAATTTCTAATTTCATAAAATTTCAAGATCATTTTCCACGTTACATATTATTACAATCCACAAGGTACAACTTTGTCAAAACACTCCAAAACATTCATCACACCCTCCAACGAGTGTGGCACGAAAAATCAATACAAAATGTAATTTTCTTCAATTTCAAAGAAATTGTTTACACAATGCATAACATCACATATTATAAGGTTCCATCATTTCAAAACATTCAAATTCATTTTTATACAAAACTTTCAATTTTTTTATTATTTTAATAATGCAAAAACCAGAAATTTTCCCAATTCTACCATGAAAATTCATCAAAAATTCAAATTTTGATTTTTTTTTTTCTAAGAATACCCTTTGGTGGAAAAAGTTCCCAACACCCCTTTCAAGCCATAAAACACACATTTCTCGAAACATTGGGCATAATAATGACATAGTTTGGAAAAATATCAAAATTTGCATATATAAACTAATCTACAATCAAATTTTATGAAACGCAAGGTGTTGGGAGGTTCTAACACCTCACCAATCAATTTTCAACCTTTTCAAAATGAAAAACAATAAGCATTTAAGAATATATGGAAAAATTACCTCTCATTTTAGCAAATTTTGAAATGAGGAGAACTTAAAACACACCTCGCAGATGTTGGTGTAGGTTTTTATTTTCCTAGTGGGTTAATTTATTTTTCTTTAGTCCTAGGTTTTTCCTACACTTAATTAAGCTTGCTTAGGATAATAAAGTGAGTTTACTACTAGGAGATAAGTATGTTGTGTCACCTTCCTTAAAGGGTGAAACACATTCCACTCTTGGTGGCATCCTCCACTTTTGTTGGTCCATACTTTCCACTTTTGGTGGGTATCTCCACTTTTGGTGGTACATCTCCACTTTTTGTGGTTGATTCCTATTGGTTAGATTTTCCACCTACCTCCTCGCCTAAGTTCTATATAAACTCACTACCTAGCTTGTATTTGCATCCATTCATCCTCTTGCATTATTGCATACTTTCACATACATGCACCTTGATGCATGCATTCATTATTCATGCATATTTGCATTGTATATTTTTAGCTTGGAAGCTCTTAATGCAATTTTTTCACATCGACATTGCATAATCTCTCAGAGTCTTGGTTTGCATTCTTATGTTTTTTTAGTTTATGTAACTTTGATTTTCTCTTAAAAATTTCCTTGGGTTATTCAATCTATTTCATATTTCTAACATGGTATCAAAGCTTTTGTTTTGAGAAATCTAAGTTCATAGATTCCTGATTGAGAGATTGAGTTTCTTGTAAAGATATTGTAAATTCTCGTATGCTCTTCTCTTGCGTTTTAAACGATTTGGAGAATCAGAAAGGATTTACAATGATCTAATAACCTCTTCATATTGCATATATGTTTTGTGAGATCCGGGTGATTGCAACATTTTTAGTTATATTGGCGACATTTTTGAATGTTACAATGCATCCAAAAGGCTCAAGAAAGTCAGATTTGGCTTTTGTTTCATCCAAATTGGAGTTCATTTGACAAAGTTGCAAATAGGGGTTTGAAGCTCAGATTTGCGAACAAATTTTTACTGGAGCATTTTTCGGGCCAAATGGACCTTTCCATTGTGTTCAAAAGGCCCAAAAACCCCTATTATGATATAAAAATTGTCTAATTTAGACGAATTTGATTTTTGGCAAATTTTTCTTTTGCTAGGGGGTTGTCACTGTAGGCAAAATTCAGTATGCTTTTTAAAAAAATCATAACTTTTTGCCATAGTGTCCATTCTCTGCAAATGAGATGTCGTTGGAAATCTCTAGAGACAAGCACTTTCCATCTACAAAGGTTTTGAAAAGAAAATTTTCCATTTTCTATCAGATATTGCAGGTTGAAGCTATTGTTGCATTTTTTCTTCAACTAGCCATAACTTTCACTCCAGAGCTCCATTTTTTGGAAACAAATAGGTGTTGGAAAGGTATTGAAGAGAACTACACAACTATAGAGCTAATTTTTTCATATTTTTTTTTTATCTCAGATTCATTATGTATCATAATTTATAATTTTGGTCATTGTGGACCTATTGAGCATTTAATCTTGAAAAAGTTTGTAAATGCACTAATCATAAAGTGCCAACATTGTAATATCTTGGGGCGGTGATTTATGAGACTAGTGGAAAGGGGGAGTGTCTCTTGATGTCTCTTTTTTTATTCACTTAAAGTGGCTTTTTTGTATCAATCTTGGGGGGATTATACAAATAATTTAAAATCACAAACTAAGATAAAGTTCATTTATGGGGGGGTTAAGCATGTCTCTTAAAAATTATTTCCATCCTTATATTTTCAAGTTAACTTTAGAGAACTATTTATCCTAGAAACAAGGGATAAAGAATCATTTCCTTGAGCAAGATCTATTTCCCTCTCTCCTTGGACTTGTTCCTGAGCCAAGTGACTATGATCAAAGAATGCATGGTTTAAAAATAATGACTGGTCTATGGACTAATATGTCTTACTATTTCTAATGATATTCTACATCATGTAGAGCACATTGAGTGCCCTTTCAGTACTTGGACCATCATTCAATAGTTGTGTGGAGACATTGGATCTTCATCTGAAAGCGATGTTTCCTTGGAGAACCAGACTATTGTGGATGATATTGAGACTTGTGTTTCCCCATCTTGTATGGACACATCTCGTGTGGATGATAAATTCATTGATACCCATCAACATCACCTGTTGTAAATTCAAATTCTAGAGGTGCTTCGTCGAGAACCTCAATGATACATTGTAGTAGGATCAATTATGTCTTTTGGATTCAATTCATTGGGACCAATTTCTACCAAACATCTCTTGTTTGTTTGTAGAGTCCTTCATTTTGGATCTAGATGATACTATTGAGAACATACATCTTCTTTTTGAGGACCACTCTTTTGTCCTTGCATCTACTGTTGCTACTTCAGAGTTTAGAGTTGCTTCTTCGAAAGCCTCCAATGACATCTTGCGGTAGGATAACTATTGTCTTCCTGATTCAACTTGGGATGATCTCTTGACAGGTATTTTAGACTTGTTTATGGAGACACATATTGCAGATTTGGAATACACTATTGATGATATTCATCTTCTCTTTGATGAAGTTGATTCTTCTTCAGTTGTTGTGAGGGAACACTTTGACCCTCTTGTTCATTCTCTACATGAGCATTCATCATTTGACATGAGTGTGGATACTTTGGATCATCATTCAAAGAATACATCTTTAGAGGAGATACTTGAGTCTTTGAATTGTGTTCTACATCAATATATAAGGATTTTGATTTGTCATCTTCAATAGTGTGGCCTAGAATGCCTGATTTGATTGTGGCAACTTTCAACATCGACATGGGGATACTTGAGCCAACTTCAAAGACTTCATACATCTTAAGTTTTCTTCCTACATATTCCTTTTAGGAGTGGGGAGATATGCTCGCATACACCTTTGGTTTTGTTTCTTCCTAAGGGAGGAATGTTGTTCAATGATCGTGGACCATCTTCTACATCTAGTTTCAAGCATCTACCATTGGATCTCTTTGGGGGGGCTTATTTGTCCTTCCACTTCATTTCTCTCTCTATTATGGGGGGCATACTTCCTTTTTGTGGGATGGGGTTTCTTCTTCTTCGGGGGGAATTTTATATGTAAATGGGTACCTAACATGGTTTCATTTGTCGGGACCCACTATCTTTTACATCCTCCTAAGCTGTGCTTAAGGGGGGGTGTTGGTGTAGGTTTATATTTTCCTAGTGGGTTAATTTATTTCCCCTTAGTCATAGGTTTTTCCTATACTTAATTAAGCTTGCTTGGGATAATAAAGTGAGTTTATTACTAGGAGCTAATTATGTGGTGTCACCTTCCTTAAAGGGTGGAACACATTCCACTCTTGGTGTTATCCTCTACTTTTGGTGGTCCATACTTTCCACTTTTGGTGGGCATCTCCACTTTTGGTGGTCCATCTCCATTTTTTGCGTGTGATGTTGGATTTTCTACCTACCTCCTCTCCTAAGTTCTATATAAAATCACTACCTAGCTTGTATTTGCATCCATTCTTGCAATACTCTTGCACACTCTTGCATCCATTCATTCTCTTTCATTGTTGCATACTTTGTCATACATGCACCTTGATGCATGCAGTCATTATTCATGCATATTTGCATTGTATCTTTTCATCTTGGAAGCTATTAATGCAATTTTTTCACATCAACATTGCATAATCTCTCAGAGTCCTGGTTTGCATTCTTATGTTTTTTTTAGTTTATGTAACTTTGATTTTCTCTTAAAAAGTTCCTTGGGTTATTCAATCTATTCAAATTTCTAATAGCGGATGCATGAATCCATGCATGAGCATGATATCCTACTAATTCGTATCTTGATGTAACAAATCCCACTCCATTTGGCCTCTAATTTCTCACCCAATCACAAAAACCATAATTTGGAGGAAAGAAGGTTTTTCCTCTCCAAAATTATCCAAAAATAACACATAAAAATGAAAATGGATGCCTTTTACTTTTTTTAACCCCTTTTCTTTTCCAATAAAATAATATATTTTCTTTTCTAAATAATTTCATTAAATCCATGATTTTACCCAAGCCCAATTGACACATTTAAATACAATCCAATTTTCTATCTCACATTGAATTCATATTTTAAGCATATACAAAGCATATTTCACAATACTTGTAGAAATCAAGATTCAAATCAAATTAAATTAATATAAATTATTTTTCCATTTATCCATTTGAAATTCCCACAAATAATCCCCAAGTCTCGAAAATCAATTAAATTCATTTCCCAATAACATTCGGCCTATAATTCACTATTAAATCCATATAAGCATTTAATTGAATTAAATTGCAGAAATGGGAAATTTAACAAACATCAACCACATATTCACGATGCACCCACAAGAAGGGTTATGGTGTTTGAAATCATACCAATTTTGGTGTTTGGGTCAACACGGGTAAAATAACAAGGGTCCTATACTCAGACTGAGTATGCCAAGTAAGGCAAAACAATAAATGGCCAATGCGACATCTCCTTATAACCATCGTCGGGGTATAATAAGACCTGTAGAGCTAGGTGGAGAAATACCTAGTACCTATAACCACTCAATGCACACGTCAAGCGTACCTGCTCCATACATATAAATAGACAAAGCATCACATAAATATCCCATGGTGTACCACATCATATCCATAATTTCATGTTACATTTAAATGATAAATTTCATGACATATTTTAATTATAACATCTATATCAATGCATATATTCATGAATGAAAACATAATAATAATCACTCGAGAAAGCCCACATCATGCACACATCCTAAGAAAAACTCCAAAATGAAATACATCCATTCCATTTTAAGGGACTTTAGCAATATAACATACAGACTTTTGTGCCATTTACATCAAGAACGATAAAATAATCATAGAGGAAGCATGAATCAAGACATACAACAATAATGCCAAATATAATCATCTAGCATTTTAACATATATAAAATAATCATTGTAACACTGTGACTGTGACTCAGCTCTGTTCTGCTCTTTCTCGCACTGGCTATTTTTTGATTTTTTGGTACTGTTTTTCATTGTTTGTTCCATGGGTGTTTTGGGGCCTCGAAGGCTCTATTCCAAGGACTTTGTCCTTGCTTCTGTTGTTGTGCCTGTGGTGGCAATTGCCAGCCTGCCTGCTTTTGAAAAGATGTTTTCTCCTCATAGTGTTGTCCTATCCCCGGGGGAAAAGACTATCGAAATATCTGGGGACTCACCTTCTCTCTTACGCTTGGTCTTAATTCCTTTTATTTGGAGGAAGACCCTACTTCCTACGTGGATAAGTTGGTGGGGTCTGACTCACCAACCTAGAATAAAAAACTTGCGGATTCTGCTTCTTGCTCAGTTATTGGCTGGGAAGTTGATGTTCCTGAGGCCCTTATGTTGAAGGCAATGGATAGCCTCAAAATGTCTTTGGTTGGAAAGTTCTTGGTGTTCAGGCCAAATATTAAACATGTGCGTCAGTGGGCTGCTTCCACCTGGAATCTTAAAGGCAATGTCACAATTAATGCCATGCATAGAGGTATTTTTTTGTTCTCCTTTGTGGTTTATGAGGATATGCTGAAAGTTCTAATGAGTGATCGATGGGACTTTGACCCGGGCTTTAAAAAAATTCTCTCTTTGTAAATGGAAACTTGGCTTTAACCCTTCAGTTGACTTGCGGGTGTCTGCACCTACTTGGGTTCAACTTCCGGGGCTCCCCCTAGAGTTCTGGGAGAAAGGATTTTTTTTAGGGTATTGCTAACTCTTTTGGGAGCCTTTTGGCCATTGATAAAATCACCCAGGAGAAATTGAGACTTGTTTTTGCTCATATCTGTGTCAATGTGGCAGTTAACACGGTTCTTTCATCTTCTGTGTTGCTTAATTCAATGTTTGGCAACTAGACCCAGCCACTGGAGTATGAAAATGCTCGCCTCTTTTGTCAGCATTGCAAGAGGTTTGGTCATCTTATTGGCTCTTGTGCGGCTTTTGGCGAAAACTCAAAAGCTAAAGGTAAGAGTTCTGAAGAAGACTTTGTAGCCTCCTCTTCTGTCCCCCCAGAAGGTGTCCATTCCCCTTCTCAAGGATAATGATTATGAAGCTATTCCCCTTTTGAAGGATAAGGACCCTGAGGTGCCAGTTGGCCCTCGTGCTGTTGAGCAGGTGGTTAAGACCCTAGCTGAGGACCCCTTGAATGTCCATAATCTCAAGACTAATAAGTCTTTTAATGGTACTGTGGAAGTACTGGAAGAGGGTGAGCATGTTCTTCAAGAGATCTCCATCCTGGGAGGAGTTTAAATTTGTCTCCCAACTTGGTGCTCAAAATATGAATGAGTCGATAGTCCTTCTTGGCTTCCCTCAAGGGTCAAGTGATAAGGAGGATGAGGAGGGATGGTCGCAAGCCACCTTGAAAAGCAAGAAGAAAAAGAAACCAAATGTTGGGGGGGAAATAAGGTGGGAAGACCCTCCCAGAAGGAAGCAAGATTAAAAAATATGGCAAGGGATGTGGCCGCAGGTAAACAAAAAAGTTTGGACTTGACCACGGGTTCGAAGTCCAAGAAAAAGTAGTCTGTATTGTTGGTTGTGTGGGGGGTGGGGCTGTTGCTAGTTTTTAATGAAGTATGTTTCTTAGAATATTAGGGGCCTTAACAACCCCTATAAATAGTTTTTGGTTAAGACCTATATCATGGATAACAAAATTGATGTCCTCCTTTTGCAAGAAACAAAGATGAAGAAAGAAAATTTTGAAAAAGCTATTCCTAGTATTTGGCCTAGAGCTGGGTTTTGTGTTTGTGAAGCTGAAGGTGCATCTGGAGGAATTTCTACCCTCTAAATTGAAAGGTTATTTTCGTTCTAAGAGTAAGAATCACCTTGAGGTTACTCTGGAAGACTCAGGTTCTCTAGAGTCTTGGAATCTAATAAATATCTATGCTCTGAATTCTAGTAGAGATAGAGTTATGTTGTGGGAACAACTTAATGAAGCTATTTCTGAAAGAGGTGACGAACATTGGATGTTGGGAAGAGACTTTAATTCCCCCCTCCTTCCTTCTGCGAAGTCATGTGGATTGGATGAGTACTTAGATAGTATGATGGAGCTTGTTGAATTCTTTAACTCGGCTAGGCTGATTGATATTCCTCTTCAAGGTTCCAAATTCACCTGGTCAAACAGGAGGAATGGAAATCATTTAATTCAAGTTAAATTGGATAGATTCTTGATTTCTACTAATTGGAACATTTCCCAATTCCTTTCTCTCTCTGCTCTCCCAAGGTCTGGTTCAGATCATAATGCTTTGGTTCTGAAAAAACATGTGGATCATAATAAGGGCCCCTTCCCTTTTAGATTTGAAGCCATGCGGTGCACTCATCTAGATTTTGCTGCCCTAGTTCAATTGTGGTGGGAGGAACCCATCCTTGGAAATCCTATGTTCTGTTTGGCTAAAAAACTTCGTCGTGTTAAGCAAAGGTCAATGGATGGAATAAGTTAACCTTTGGTAACATTTTTGAGTTAATAAATGCTTTGGGAAAAAGCTTAAAAGAAATACAAGATAGAATGGAATTTGGTTTGACGGATGAAGAGACTTGTGTGAAGGAAAGAGATTTGAGATCCCAATGGTTTAAATGCAATAAAAAGGAGGAATTTTTTTGAAACAAAAGTCAAGAGTTCAATGGTTGATGGAAGGGGATAGGAACACAATTTTTTTTCACCAATCGACTCTCAAACATAGAAGCAAAAATAGAATTAGATATTTGGTTAAAGAGGACGACTCTATTATTACTAATGAAAGAGAGATTTCCAGGGAAGCAGATAATTTTTTCTCCTCCTACATCTTAAACCCTGTCAATGATCCCCAGGTTAATGCTGATTTTCTTAATGTTATTCCTAATGTTGTCTCTGAATTAGATCTTAAGATGATGACTAATATTGTTTCCATGGAAGAAGTTAAAAATGTTGTTTTCTCCTTTGGTGCCCTCAAAGCCCCAGGTCTTGATGGTTTCCCTCCTATTTTTTTCCAAACTTACTGGGAAATTTTTAAAGATGATCTCTTTAATGCTGCTAGTTTAGGCCAGGTAGGCTGTTAAGCAATTTGAATGTTAATTTTATAGCTCTTATCCCTAAATTTGTTGATGCCTTTGATTTGACAGATTATAGGCCTATTAGTCTCTGTAATACTGTCTATAAAATCTTCTCTAAAATTTTGGTGTTTAGACTTAAATTGGTGTTGGGTAAAATGATAGCCCCCAACCAAAAAGGGTTTGTTGAGGGCAAAAACATTCTTGATGCTCTCATTTTGACCCATGAGATAATCCACTCCATGGAGCATTCAAAAAAGCTTAGAATGTCTTTTAAAATTGACATCTCTAAAGATTATGATAGGGTCTCCTGACCTTTCCTATTTGTTGTCCTCAAGAAGTTTGGGATTGATGGTAGGTTCCTTAAGTTGATATCGGCTTGTGTCACTTCTCCTAGGTACTCTATTTTGGTTAATGGTGTTCCCCAGGGTTTCTTCTCTTTTGGGCGTGGTCTTAGGCAAGGGGATCCCCTTTCTTCCTACTTGTTCATACTTGTTGCCAAGGCCCTGGGAAGAAATATTCAAAGGTTGGTTAATGTGCAAGCTCTTAAAGGTATAAAGGCAGCTTCTTCTCTCAGCCCTGATTCCCATCAACAATTTGTTGATGACACCCTTCTGTTTGGGGATGCTTCAGTGGGGGAAGTTGGTGCATGGAAACAGATTATCAATGATTATGCTAAAGTTTATAGTCAGTGCATTAATTATGAAAAAAGAAAAATTTATTTTTTTAACACTGATTAGCAGATAAGGGATAGAGTGAAAATAATTTTGGGGTGTCAAGAAGTTGAGTTTCCTGATACTTACCTGGGGTTGCCTCTGTTTTCCAAGAGATTAGAAAATAATTACTGGAATAAGTTACTAGAAAGGATTCAACATAAATTGGCAGGATGGAAGGAGAAGCTGCTGAGTCTAGCTAGTAAGATCCAACTCCTAAAAGACTCTCTCCAGAATATTCCAGTGTATTTCCTTTCTTTGTTTAAAATTCCTGCTCATATAGGAGAGAACATAAAATAGATTCAGAGGAAATTCTTGTGGTCTGGTACAGAGGAAAAAAATAGACTTTCTCTTGTCAGCTGGGATAAGGTTTGCAGGCCAAAAAGGTGTGGGGGGTTAGGGATGAGAAGAATTCATATGCTAAATAAAGCCTTAACTGCTAAAATTCAATGGAACCTTTTAGAAGGCTCAAAAAACTAGGTTAAAATCTTCCAAGCTAAATACTTCAGAAACAGGAACACTGGTTGTTTTCTATCTCAATTGGACTTCCCTTTTGGCTCAGCCCTATGGAACCACCTATCCAGATTAAGAAATGTGCTAAAGTTGACGGCTAGGAAGTGAATTGGGAATGGATTTAACACAGATTTTTGGAAGGACCCCTAGATAGAGAATGTTACTTTGTCTGCTAATGAGGATTTGAATCCTCTAAAGTGCAACCTCCACATAATTTGCGGCACTAAGGTGAGTGATTGTATAAATTGGGAAGGGGAGGAACCTAAATGGAAGGATTTTGAGGCCTTGTTAAGGAGAAATAATTTGAGGGGTTCTAGACAGGTTGACTGGGATCCTCTTCTCATTAATCTGCATAATTTGATTGGGGAAATGAAATGGTTTGATAGAAGGGAGGATGAATGGCTTTGGAAAAGCAACCCCTCTGTCTGTTTCTCAGTGAGAAAGACCTATGAAGACTTGATGAGGGTCCAAGATGTTGTACCTAGTCCCTTCTGGAAAGGGGTGTGACTCAAGAATATGATTCCTAAAATAAACTATTTTTGGTGGTCGACGGCCCATGGCAACATCCTTACCATTGATAACCTGGTCAAGAGAGGTTTCTACCTTGTTAATTGGTGTTGTCTTTGTAAGCAGGAGGAAGAATTGATAACTCATCTTTTCTTCCATTGCAAGTATGCGAGGGAAGTGTGGTCCAAGGTGTTGCAGTTGCTATCTTCGGATTGGGTCTTTCCTAACTCTATGAAGCTATTTATTGAAGGCTGGTGTAATTGTTCGTTCTCTCACAATGCCATAATGAAGTTGTGGCACCAAGTCCCCCTCTTTGTGTCTTGGGGGATTTGGAAGGAGAGAAACAACAAAAATTTTAGAGAGGAGGAGAGAAGTAGTGAGGAGGTGTTTTAGATAGTTAGAACTCAAATTAAGGAAAATATGGAGGTTAGCAAACTCAACTTCTCCAACTCTTGGCCGAACTATAAGGAAATGAGAATAAAACAAAATTGGGATAGTAGGAGAGACCTAACCAATCTGAACTGGACTAAGATGCTCAAAAGGTTGGGTACGATCTGGTGCCCTCTTATGAAAGATTGGGTGAAATGTAATTTTGATGGATGTTCCAAAGGAAATCCGGGTCAGGCTGGAGCTGGTGGCCTCGTGAGAAACCAAAATGGTGACTATATTATGGCTTATGGTGGGAATCTTGGGATATGTTCGAATAAAATAACAAAGCTAAAGCTTTGGCTGCTTTTGGAGATTTTAAATTCTTAAAGGAGTTGAGGTTTAGAAATGTTATAATTGAAGGGGACTCAAAACTTATTGTGGATATTTTAAATGATGTTGCTACCCCCCCATGGAAAATTAAGGATATAATTGACATATGTAAAGTTATTAAAAATAATTTTACTAATTGTCGGGTTCTACATGTGTACATGGAAGGGAATTGTGTGGCTGACTGTGCGGACAATGTGGCGCTCTAGTGTAGGGATTGGACTAGGTGGACCAATGGGAACATACTGCAGCCTTTGAGAAATATATTAATCAATGAAAAGTTTGAAAATGCATACCAAACGAATTCTTGAGAAGTTGGTTGGTGACGGGATGGAAGAGTACAGTGGGGAGTTGTCAAGCTTTCATAATAATGATGGTCTAAGTGGTACGTGCATACATGGGAGGATCCTTGAGGGATATTTTTGCATTAATTTCCCATTAAGGTTTAAGAGCAAAAAATCACATGCAGATTATGGTTCTCTTAAAGGTTTTCTTTTCTAAGTGTGTTGATTTTCCCTTTGTCAGTTATTCACGAACTTATATAGAGGGAAATGGCAAGATTTTAATTACGGGTGTTATTGATTGCAAAATTCATTATGCCTTTTGGGCTCCGAGAAACATGCGACATTCTTCCCTAAGAAGAAACACTTTGTTTTACATTTCCTCTGTGAGTCGGTTGTTTCATTGAGTTATGTATGTTGGTTTTGGTCCAAGAAGAAAGCATGTTGTTGGGGAGAGTATGAATCCTAGCCAGTCTCTGCAAAAAAAATTCAAACTAGCAAGACGGGAGGGTCGAGGAAAAGAACCGAGCCACCTAACTGCCAGGTGTTGAAGCAAAATGTCGACCTCTAGAGAATGTTTGAAAATGCGGGTATGGCTTCCTTTTTCTACTCCCTAAAAGGCTATAATGAAAATTTGATGGCGAAGTTCACTAACTCCTAGAGGAGAGGCTGTGTTTCAATTGGTGTTGTGAATTTTGAAGTCACAACTCGTTTCATAGCAAAGGCCACGGGGCTGCAAAATTCTAGCTTGAAGGTTGTTAAGAAGAGTGGAGCTGATTATCAACGTTTTGTGGATAATTTTCTACATCAGGGTGAAAATCTGAAGTGGTTTCAAAACGGGTTTGCTAGACTTGAACTTCCTCCTCCCTTTTCCCTTTTCAGTCTATTTGTCATGAGATATTTCACCCTTTAGGGTCGCTACATGTCTATTCATGCTTATCATTTTCCTATTTTAAACCACATAAGACACAGGGAACACATAAATCTGTCGTTTTACCTTCTCTCCTCTTTGCATTTGAATATAGAGAAAGGTGCTAACCCGCCGCTTCACCAGGGCTTAATGCTTACATTGTATAAATTTTCCTTTTCTCAAAATCCCCATGGGAATCCTCTAAATGCTAGAGAGGAGAATCCTGACCTTGTTGAGGAAGAAAATGTTGAGTTTTGGAGGGTGGAAAACCATGAAGTTGTTGAACCTCTGGTTGTTGAGCATCCTCCCCGCAACCCCCCTGTCGTTGTTGCTAGAAGATTGCTTATCCCTGCTAAGAGTTCCTCTCTGGTGGCTAATGTGTCGAACCCGTCTTCCCCCCGATCCTAGAAAAGTGAGGGCTCAAAAAATGTGGACATGCTGCTTGCCAAAGCTACCCCTAAAAAACGTAAACACTCTCCCCTGTTGCTTGAACTTCCTAAAACCAAGAAAGCTAGAAAATAGGTCACCCCTCGTGAAGTTATCCATATTTCGGAGGATGTCATTCAAAAGGAAGAGGTTAAGGAGAAATTATAGGGCCAAGGTAGTGGTGGGAGTGGGGAAAGGAGGTCAGAAAGACTGGTGAAGGCTGCCTCAAAAGAGAAAAAAGGGAAAGATAAAATGTCTGCTGATGTGGAGGATATCCCGGGCTATGAAGAATTTGAGGCTTAGGATGATGAGGATTCCGAGGATTTTGACTTTGAGGAAACAACTTATGATATGGGGGAAGAAGATTTGGAGGAGGAAGAAAAAGATGAGGAAGAGGAGGAACAAGTTGAGCTGTCTGGTGAAAAGATGGAAACAAGGAATGTTGAGGAGGAAGGGCTCTATGGATGGGAGAATAATTCTGATGATTTGAGTATTGATTTTCTTAGAAGCAGACTAACTTTTTTGCAGGTCCAATTTGAGGACATGGAAAAGGCTATGGTGACCCTGATGAGATTCTCCAATAGGCTGATGAGACAAGTGATGTTGGGTGTGTTCTCGGGTGAGGCAAAGATTAACAAAAAACTCAAGAATCAAGGAAAGGTGGACTCCCTCAAGTTGTTGGATGACACTGAGGGACCTGATTGGTGCGAGTATGTGGCTCTCTTAGGAGAGTATGGGGACCTATTAAGAAAGGCCAGCTAATGTCTTGGGTTACTGTCTTCCTTGATTTTGATGTGTTTTTTTGTTTTATTTCAATATCTGGGACTGTTTGTATATTATCTTTAAGATTTGGTGGAATACCACCTAGTACACTGTGGATTTAATCAATGGTCTGCATAGATTAAACTTTGTTGGTAGTAACTTTCTATTTTTTATAATTATGGGTTGGACTATAGCTTTGATGTTAAATTTGGGCTTGCATGCTAGTATCTTGCTATTTTTTGGTTTGGCTGGTGGTGTTGTTTCCCACCTTGGTTTCCCTTTTTGATCTGCTATGTTCCATGGGATCGGGGCCCTTCCCTACTTATATTATAAAAAACATAGATAAAATACAATTCTCCCACTAACGTCATATGCTAGGAATAGGTAGGCACTACAAGTTTCATTCCTCTGAAGGAGATATAGCAACCTCAAACTTATTTTGAGATATTATGATTATTTTTATAACTCCAATGATGAGATAAATTATGGGTCTACTTAGAGGAAGAATTTAACCTAATCGAGTTGTTATCCTTTGAAGAGACTTTGTATTAGATGTTGTACCACTAAATATCCTTCTAATCTTTGGCTCAACTTGTGAATG
>VDFB02049810.1:0-21411 GCA_007258455.2 Sequoia sempervirens
GTTGTAGTTCAAAATGGTCTCCAAATGCCTGAGAAAATACACCCATCAACACATGAACTCGCTGTAATACAAGAATAACACTTCCAGCCTGTTTCCTTCTCCAAAACACCTCCAATAAACCTCCAACCAGCAACCACAATGATCAAACTGCAATGTATGGATGAACACCAGCAAGAGGGAAATGTACAGCCAGCTAGAAAGTGTACGACCAACACATGAAGATTTTAACATGGCAAATAATCTGAAAACTAGTTACACTTTCACTAACCCCTTTCAAATCTGCAAATGAGACTCTAGAATACAAGAAATCTCCAACTACAACGAAGTCTCCAGCATATAATAAATCTCCAACAATAATGTAATTCCCAGCATATAATAAATCTTCAGCCAACAACAGAAATCTGATCTTTATATTAAAATCTTCCTGACTGTATGTTTCAATAGCAAAGAAGATGCTAGCAATGAGGGATTTTGTCCCCAAAGCCCCAAATCCAATCTCCAACAGAGACTGAAAAGCAATATTAATTTCTCTCCAACCAAGCATTGCCCTCAAATGAGTTATCAACTCCCCTTTATATAGAACTCCTTGATCTTCTAGAAAGACCCAAGAAGAGTGTTCAACAAGCTTTTAGAAGAATATTTTAATATTCCTTGATGTGACTCCTTGATGTGATCCCTTGATATGACTCCTTGATGTGACCTCTTGATGTGACCCCTTGATGTGACTCCTTGATGTGACCCCTTGATGTCACTCCTTGATGTGACTCTCTAATACTTAAGTCACTTTTTGAAGATATATTAATAAAGTGACTTTATTAATTTATCATTAAAATATGCCACTTTTTAACCTTTTAATATAATTATTTAATATTACCCTTTGACTTTGCACTTTTGGCCTAGTAACATTAAATAATTAAAATAATGATTATTCCTTAAGAGGGCCGAAAAATGAGGACATTACAGTCCTTCCTTCCTAGATATTGCTTGCCCTCAAGCAATCCACAACTACAAATTAGTCCAGCTGCCACCACACCTGAAGCCAAAGCAGAAACCAACTGCACCTATCCACCAACCCCCCGGATCCCACATGATCCTGTAGAATACTCCAACCAATGTCCTTTGAATGCAACTAAAGCCTTTGACACTATCAAGCTTTGTCAATCTGTATGGTCATCCATCCAGCATCAAAATGCCTGGATCCCGAATCTGAACATCATCCCTATATAAATTGTGCATAGGGATCTGTCCCACTATCGTTTCGTGAGTTCAGCCATCCAAGAACACAAAATATTTTTGAATGCAAACACGGGTGGACTCTCATCTGGGTACTTGGTCAAAAGTCTCATAACCTCATCATGCCAAATCCAAGTACTATGGTGATAAACCCCATCTACCATAACTATCCATAGGTGCATTCCACTTGAGTCCCACAGACAAACTAGAAGTCCTTCCACCTTAACACTAGCTGGCTTCCGTTGTGCCACTCCGATAACTTCTGAAATCCCATTGAACCAAGTCTCAAATTCCTGCTTCAGGAAGCAACCAATTGGAGAGAACAAAGTAGGATACTTGCAAAACTTGGACTCATCCCTTGTAGTCGGAAATATATTGTACCAGCATGAACCAAAACACCTCTTATTCAACCCACCTCTCTGTGTCATCAAGGAGATAGTCAAATCATGTGTATGTGGGCTGAAAGTAAAGTGATGAGCTCACCTCATTATGCAATCGAGGTGAAACTCCCATGACTGCGCCAATGGAATACCAGAATAGTCAAGTGTATTCCATTCTATACTGCCTTCATTAGAAGATAACTCGCCACTCAAAACATGATGGATAGGTCTTGCGACCATGCCATCATTACCCTCTGCAACATTCATGGCTAGGGCTCTATCTAACCACAACTGCAAGTTCCCTGACTTGATGTCTCCAAGACCATGCTTGATTGTCTGCCAACTAGAGGCTGTAACTCCTTACCGAGGACCCTCTTGTCCCTCTTCAAAATTAATTTTCCAAAGGAAATATTCCATGAACTTATCTGTCTTATGAAAGAGAAACAAGGTTTGCTCAATTCCATCCTTAGTGACCTGCAACTGCTCCTTCCATTCATGCCTCCTAATAGACCAAATGTCACAATCAACTGCACAATAAGAATTTTTTGACTTGCTATCAGTAGTGAGAAGAGTACCATCATCAATGCTAATCTCCTAAAAAGATGGAACAACACTATGATCCAATATACAAGACTGAGAAGAACCTATCTTCTCCTGATAAGGTTGTCCAATAAGAATCTCTACATTACCAATGTAGAGCCTTGTGCCTGATTCTCCGATGATGCCTAAACCTGTAGCCAAGCCTAATGAGTTTGCGTCATCAACAATCCATTCCACACTAAGTGGGTCTCCTGTGGATGTGAATGATTCCCAACATAGGTGCACAAAAGCGCATGCCAACCCCTAACAAGCCGCTGGTATATATCAGAACAGCACCATGCAACATGTGAATCATGTCCATGATGAAGCAAAATGTATTACTATTGTCAAAGGATGATAAGAACTCATCATCAATCTGTCCTCTAACACCAAAGTGGCAATCCCAACTTCTCCTATCCATCCCAACAGTTGTCCTCAAAGTGTACCTTGATAGAACTCTGACCAGCAAAGTAGGACAGCCATCAATCAATGAAGTGGGAGGTAGAACACATGGGGATAGGGCTGGGATACATATGTCCTTATGCCTATCTCTAAACCGTAGCCTATAATCTATTAGAAACTCGAGCATATACCTCTCGAGATCAAGAATAATGCATCCATCACCAACTGACTCCTCTTGCCTAACCAACACAAGAGGCACTGCACCTGCATCCCGAGAATGCACAATAGGAGACCCCACACTGTTTTCTTCATCATGTGCAATGGCTGCCATAGACAACTGAGTCTCTGTTGTACATGATGAACATTGAACCAAGCTTAACTCTAAGTGAAGCTCATCAACATGAATCTCGGATTCTTGAAGGGCCAACTGGGTACTCTTCAAGGAATCCCTGCAAACCTTAAGCTCAAGAGATAGCTTATCAAGTTCCTATTTTTCCTTCTCAAAGCATCTGAATATATTTCAACAAGGTTGAGAAGGTGGTCTCGATTTGAAAGGTGTAAGTAATTTGATTTCATTTCCCCCATACCTTCTTTAAATACCTGCAAACTATCATGAGAACACTGTTTCAATTCCCTTTTGTCTTCTCTCCAATTGAACCATCCAAAGATGATTTTCAATCAGCTTGTGCATTTTATCATGATGAGATAATGCTGCCACAATCTCATCTTCGCTCACTTTCAACTGGTTCACAAAATTGTGTGGGCCATTGGGTCTATAAACAACTTCTGCTTCACATGAAGAAGCATCAAACTGTTCCTGAAGTGCTTGGTTCACACAACTATTTTCTTCTACGAAATTATCCACACCTATATTCTGATTTGGAATTAGGACAATGCTAATTCCACCTGAAGAAACATCATTAATACCCTTATTAGGTGTCATAACACAAAAGGGCTTAGTTTGTTCTCTGATCTCATCATCTAACTCAGTTGATTCACTAGATGATGTCCTGCATTATTCCTATAGAGAGAGAGGAACCTGTAACCCAAATGAGATTAACTCTCCTGCAGTCAACTGTTCCCTGAATTTCTCAATCTTCTACTCAACCAATCGTCTTGTGAGATCATATGTTGCGGTTGAGACATGTTGTTCTTGCCTCCAAATGACCAACAAATCTGATTGTAATTGTGTGCAAACATCATCACCTTCATCTAAAATCAGGGACAACATATTGAGCATACTTGTTTTCACATTGTCTGAATGATGTTTCCTAATTCCTGAAATGAAGTAGTCGAACATCTGGAGAATCAAATCATTGCACCTGAAATCAACTAGGAAGTAACATAACCTAACCTTTGCCATAATCTCCAAGATTTTAACTCTCTGACCAAAGGTAGGGCTTTTGGCATCATGCAACCCCTGAAAACTTTCCACCATCAGTTGTGTTGGCGTTTAAATTAGCACCTCTGGAGTGTTGATTGTAAACGTTCAGCTATTTCAAATGTTTTGCAACACTCCTTCGTTATTTAAAGAGGAGAAGTCCCTCTCTGCTGAAAGCAATGCGTAGGGAAAGGAATGGTAAACTAAGATTCCTATCTTTTTGTACTTCAGTGGTAGGACACAAGGGTGCACAAACACAATGCGCCGCAGCTAAACTTTTTCTCTAGTTTCCGCAGATCTTAACTACGACTATTCTAGCTTTTAATCTATCCAATACCTTCAAGGTAAACACAGCATGAGGGTATAGGAGCGGGAATGGATTGGTTGGATCACCTGAATTCGTCGTCTCCTAAGAATATGGCCGAGCCTCTGAACTCTCGGATATATGTCGGGATAAGGTTGGTACAAGCAAACACTCTTTACGGTAAACTGGATCTGAGACCTGCCAAGGAGGAGGAACCCCTATCCGCAGTATAGGTTGAAGGACAATACATTAAACAACAACAAACGATAACTGTCAATGACAAATATCCAAGGAGGAGGAACCCCTATCCGAAGAGGGAAATGAAACAACAAGCTATTTGATACAAGACGTAGAAAGAACTCAAGCAGGTAGATCAAAATGCAAGCGCCTTCTGATATTCTTCTTCAAGCTTCATCAACGAATTACAAAGGTTGGGATAGCAAAGGCACGAAATCATGCACAATTACAATCAAACAACGAACTCTCATCCAAGAGTGAACAAATATTCGCTTTCAAAGCTGTTGGCAACAATGGTGCAGCAATTTTGCATAGCAAGTAAAGGTTAAACAAACAATGAGCCCAAGGCTCATATTTATAGAACTCAAAGGAGTGAGCAACCCCAAAATCTCCTTGAGTTAACAATGAGTTTTTGCCAATCAATTAGCAAGATTTACTCCTAAAAAGGGGGAACAAGCAGTTAACTAGAAGACTCCTTCAGTTAACTGAAAGTAAACAAAGAGTCAACCTGAAACTACTTAAGTTGACTGAAAGTAAACTAAAGGTGAACTTTAATGTAAGTATCCCTCAAAAATAGACATCCACATTTAGTGGAGATCTAAGATCCACAAATCATAGAAGCCGATTAGACATCCTTAATCAGTGGGATCTGACAATGCATCATTTATGAGATATGGAGTTAACTTGGAAAGGGGCATCAAGTTAACTCCAACTACATTTAATGCCTTCTTGAGTTGACTTGGAATGAGGCATCAAGTCAACTTCAAGTATCATAAATGCCAATTGGAAGGTAGGACGTCATTCCTAGTTGTCTTTTCACACTTCACCACTTCCAGTTAACAACTCCTTGATCCATGTGTTGACTTCTTCCGTTTCCGGATAGTCAATGCTTTGATGACATGACATCTCTTCTTGTGCAAGTTGTTGCTCTTGGTAACTTTGGCGGCTCCATGTTTGGAATGACCTCTTCACAGCTGGCAAGCCAAGGTGCTTATTGCCACGCAGGAAGTGGTAATACTGGTCTTTCTAGTGCAAGATCAGCCTTTCTTTCTCCTTCGTCCAGAGTAATTGTTGCGGCTCTCCATTGAGCGGGAGATGTATTCTTTTCAAAGATAAAGATCCGCAGACTGCTGATGATGTTCATTTGCTCTCCAGCAATGTGTGTAAGATCTGGTTGGAGAGTTGTCGGTGCAAGGTTTGGCTGTTCAATTGGAGCCCAAGGACACCAAATTGTCATTTTGTGAAGAACTTGCCTGTTGACTGTAAACACGGATGTGTTCAAACAACTTTTGAAAAACCCCTAAAAATAGCCACCCGCCGAGAAGTATTTTTTCGGAAAAAATCTGGCACATGGGTTTTGTTTGTGCTTCAATACTGAACAAACCCAGTTCCTCATAATTTTGATTCTGAATTTTTTTCAAAAAAAACCCCGAAAAATACGGACAGCAAGTTTGGTGATTCTGGAAAATCTGACGAGATAGGTTTCACTGGAAATTATGCTGAATCTGCCTAGTTGATCAGATCTAATGTAGCCTGCTGCTTTGTGTGACATGCAAGAAAACCTAAGACAAGAAAAGAGGAAGTAGATAGAAGATGGATTGGAAGTTTTTATCTGACTCCCTAAGAAAATCTCTCTCTAAATCCAACCCCAGATTAGCAATCTTCTTCTGCTTCAAATCTGCAAGAAATATTGAAGAACGGATGAAAACCTTGTCCACATCTATAAATGGCGTCATTGAGAGCTTATGGTTGTTCTTGATCATCAACCTGCAATGAAATAATGAAGTGGGATGCCTATACCTTGATTACATAGACTCAAGCCTTAGATCCACAACTTTGGGAACTTAACTCATGATCAAAAGTTGTTTTGGCTTGATGTGAAGTTCAAAAAGGTGATTTCCACTAATCGTGGAGTGAGTTGGCCAAGTTTATCTCAAAATATCTTGACTTTAGTCAACAACTTGGCCTTTGACTTCTTCTAGGCGTCCCTTTTGAGTTTTGCAAGTTTTTTATTATTTTCTCTATTGAATGACCCCAGTTTGATCCTGAATCTCGATTGATCTGTTGATCCTGAGCTGTTGCTGGTACATTCACTGTTGAGCTGGATCCAACCTGAAGAGAAGTGCCTGGGAGACATGATGACAAAAAGCTGAGTTCAAGGCCTCAAAAGAAAGGGCGCCTTTTCCAAGAAAGGGCACTTTTGCTTTTGCCTTGGTGAATTTTCAATCTTCGTTCTTCAGCCTTTTGAATTGATCTCTCGTGCTTTGATTTGGATTTCTCATTGATTGGAGAATCAGATGATCTTGTTTGATATCTTGTCAGGTAGCGAACTCCGTTTCGCCAAAGATGACTGGAGTTGGAAAACTCAGAAGTCAGTTTAGGGTCCCTTTATTCAAGGGCGGCCTTCATTGAAAAGGGTGTTTTTGCCCTTCAGCTTAATTATCTTTATCTGAAATGTGCCCTGGTTTGATCCTGATTATTTGTTGATTGCTTCGTCAGATGCCTGTGCTTGCAGTTGCATTGTTGAGATCTACCTAGGCTAAGAAAATTGTCCTGGGAGGCCTTTGGTCATCTGACAGCATCTAGAGGTCTAGAAAGAAGGGCGCCTTTCCTTGGAAAAGGCTCTTTTTTTCTTTGATCTTCACTTTCGACAACCGTTTCCTGATACTTCGTCAACTACCTCTTTTCGCTTCGTCGGCAACTGCTTATGATCAACTCATCAGATGATCTAGCTGTTTGCTTTGTTGTCGAGCCAACAAGCAAACGCCGAGGATGATTGCCTTGGATGATTCAACAAGCTGCATTTGACCTTTAAAGATCATGGGCGCCCCTGCTTGAAAAAGGCTCTTTTCAGCATCGTGAACTGATCTCTCCTTCATAACGTTTCCAGAGTTGGTCAAATTTTGACCTTTTTTGGGTTTCAAGAATCTCCTTCATCAAACAACATTTTTTTAGATCTTTTTCGCCATGGTTGCGTCGTTGAAGCTTTTGAAGCTTAGCTTTCAGCACCTGGTATTGGCCAATCTGCCATTAATGGCTGCGGAGCTCCTAACTTTGTTCCTGAAAAATAGAAGTAGACCCACCAGAGTAAAATGTGTCTTTTGATGATTCTAACTTGACCAATGTGACCGTGAAGCCTTTTAATCCTATCAAAATCATTTTCAATAATTTTTGGGAAGGTCTTATTTTCGGGGGTTTCCCTGAAAATGGGGGCGTAAAACGGTCTAAAACCCTATTTTTCAAATTTTTAGAATTTTGCACGTGTTCCTTGATAGAAACCCACAAAGACCCTATGTTTGGTTTGACCTAAAACAGACTTTTGACGGCATTTTAACAAGATTTAGCTCAATTTATACAGAATGCCAAAAATTTATTTTGGGTACAAGCTGAAGTATCTCTTTCATCATGTTGTCATTATACGAAGCTTCAGGTGCTGAAATTCTCGTCATTTCACTCAAACAAGAAGTAACTATCAGCTTAACCTCATCATCTAAATGTCTCATTAGTTCTCACTTAACCAATGCATATGCTGATGGACTCGCTACTTGTTAGTGTAAAAACTAACACCTCTAGAGTGCAGGTTTGTACGGACAGCTATGCACACTGCGTAATGAGTGCTCTTCAAATTAGGAGGGGAAGCTCCCTCATAGTGCTGGAATGCGTGGAAAAGAAAAGTAATCTAATTCCTATCTTTTTGTTCTCAGCTGGAAGAGGCACAAGGTTAAGAAAACCAAGAACATTGCAGCTAAGGATTTTCTGGTTTCGCAGATCATTAACTACAACTAAGCTAACTACTTTAAATCTATCCAGTTTCCTCAAGAAAACAGAGCATGAGGAAATGGAGCAAGGTTGACTATCTGACAATAAACAAGTATAGATTCTCAACTTGAAGGCAAGGTGGCACACCTATCAGCTCAATCTAAACAAGTTTATTGGAAACAACAATATACGATAAACTAAGTACGGATTCTCAACTTGAAGGCAAGGTGGCACAACTATCAGCTCAATCCAAATAAGTTTATTGTTCACACACATCACACGATAACCCAGTACAGATTGTCTACTTGAAGGCAAGGTGGCACAACTATCATCTCAATCTGGACAAGTTTATTGAACACAAAACAGGAAAGAATTCACCATTATAATTGCATGAAACCCTATGTGGCATAACAATTCATCATAATAGTAAAAACGCATGAACAGATACAAAACGAGCAATATTGAGGGCAAGGTAGGCATAGCATATATTTCTCTCTCGTGCAAAAGTTAATTACAAATGAGCAAAAGCTCTTATTTATATACATCAAAGGTGTAGGGAACCCTAAAATCACCTTGAGTCAACTACAGTCTTGCAATGCATGCAAGATTTATTGCTAAGCCCTAATAAAGAGTCAACTACAGTCTTGCAATGCATGCAAGATTTATTGCTAAGCCCTAATAAAGCAAACTATACAGTTAACTGGAAAACTACCATCAGTTAACCAAAACATCTAATCTAAAAATAGACAATTGTGCAAACATGCACGTCCTTATTGAAAGCAAGTTAACTGGAACACTACCATCAGTTAACGTAAACCCTAAATAAAACTCCAAGTAAATAAAGCTGATCTCAGAATAGATATGCATGAGATAAGACAACGAGTTAACTTGAGAAAGTAACACCAAGTTTAACTCCTGTGTGTAATGTCTATTCTGAGAGGTGGGAACTGAAGTCTACTGATCGTGATCTCGAAAAATCAATCCCTCAATGAGGCTATCAATTGCATCAGCATCTGAATGTCAGCAACTTGAGCAATCTTGGCAATCTTTGCACACTCAAACTAGCATTCCACTGACTTATAACTTTGGCAGCTCCGTAACTGAAGTGATGGCTACTGTTTCTTCTGCAGCTTGACGCTTTTCACGCTTTTCTCTATGGTAGAGTGTTGCATGACAAAACTGCGAAGTTTGACCGTGAATACTCTGGTTGTGAGAAAAAGTGAACGAACTTGCTACACATTCAAAATTCCAACGGTATCAACCCTCTAAACCAACTTTCGAAGACAATCAGCCATACGAGGCATGCAACCATATGGATTTGAGTAACTACGCCTGTCAACCCTCTGAAAGCACTTGATACAAATCGGTCTCAGCTTTTCTTACGAAATCATGAATTAAGACCGATTTGGTCTTGAATTCAGTCTGTGTGAACTGCACTCTGAAAAACTCGCCTGTTGACTGTGAACACGGCTATATTCTGACAACTTTTCTGGAAAGCTAAAAATAGCCTACCGAAGGGCAATTTTCATGGAAAAATCTGAGATATGGGTTTTGTCCAAAAAAAGATTCTAAGACAACCCAGAACGTCAGAAATGAGAAAATTTGACTTCTACTTGACCATGCAAGGAATTTTCAGTTGAGAAAAATAGAAACCCGAGAACGAATGCTCTGGAGTTAAAAATTCCTGAAAAATCAAACGCACGATTTTAATTCGAGGAAGCTGTATAGAAATGATCCAGATGTTGAGACTTGTCGAATTTTGCCAATTTCAGGAACATGCAAATTGAAATCTAAGAGAAATTTGAGAATCAAGGAGGAAAAAGACGTTTTCTGTATGCTCTTCTTCAATGAAAATCGCCCTTGAATTCTTCAAATTGCTGAAAAAGTGAACTTTTAACCTACAAAAGAATGTGATTGGAGAAATCGCCTTTGCAAATAGATAAAGAATTCGCCTTTGCTTGCTAAAATTCGCCTTTACTTGAGAATTACGAATTTGCCTTGAAGATACGTCTTTGCTTTGAAGAAATATGAATTTTTCTTGAAAAACACGCCTTTGCCTTGAAGAAAAACGAATTTTGTTTGAAAATATGGATTTCTCTTTAAAAATACGAATTTCTCTTGAAGCTTGGTGAATAATAAATGAAGGTGCCATTTTTAAATAAGAGAAAATTCGCACCAACTTGTTGACTGCAAGATTTAAAACCTCAGCTGAAAATAGAAGGCTTCTAATTGGACCCCTTTCAGTTACACTAATACTGACACTGAGTCCGGAAATAAATAATAATAAATTAATATTCATCATGCAATTTGCAAAGGCATCAATTTTAGAGATTCGCCATTTTAATGCCAAAATATGCAAAATAAATATTAAATATTATTTAACTTCAATTGACAAACCGAATGAAGCTTTGAGATTCACCGGCGAACTTCACTGATTCCGAAAAGTCATCGTTTGAGCTCATAGGTGTCCATTTGCTCAAGATATTGCACTTTTTATTAACTTCCTATTTTATAGCTGACGACAAAGTTACGACTGGCCATTTTCGCCACTGATTTTCTGAGTGACCGAGAGATGCTGAGACTGAGCTGGAGAATTTATCGGAAAACCTACTGAACAAGGAAGAAATGTCTGTTGGGAGACACTACTGCAAAATCCATCATTTAACACCCTGAAAAATTAGGCGCCGTTGATTAAATTCATTTACGGGTTCCAGACTTAACCATTTTCCTAAACTGCCATTTGACACTTCAAACGGCTGCTGACGGCGAACGGTGAATCCTGCTGACAAGCAACCAAGCTCACTGCATGCCTGGAGGCATTCTACATCCAACGACTGTACGCAAGACATCTGAAAGCTGTGTTAAGGGCCTCAAAAGTAAAAGCGCCCCTGGGCCACAGTTGCACTGACACCATTTTGAAAAAAGTTGAACTTTCATCCAGATGCCCTACTTCGACCTCTGATATCTGGAGCTGGGATAACCCGATTCGAGCACTATCTGTTTTAACGAGTAGCCGGAAAGACTTACAAGAGACATCTCTAGAGGTGACGAAGCAAGAAAACTGCTTCTAAGACCTCAAAAATGCAAGTGCGTATTTTATTTAAAATATACACTCCATAGCCATTTTCCGGATGTCTTCACTTTTTAGCATTTCGCCAAAGACCTCGCACGTACGAGCGTTTGCCAAATCCCGAAGGTTGATGGCTGGGCTTGTTGAATAGATAAAGTAATTACGCTCAAGTCTCGTGAAGACTTCGAACGCGAACGACCTCATCTGACAGGCCTAAAGGCTAGGCGCCTCTGGACTGTAGAAATACACTTAACATTTTATGCCAGTCCGCCTACTTATTTACGTGTTTGGTAGAATCTCTACCACGACCACCTGGAATGACGGATCGACAGGCAGGATGGTGCATCGCGAAGCTGGACTAGAGTAGTACTGATGTCAGGAAGACCCCGTCAGCAAACTGGACCATCTTAAGCGTCATTTTGACAAGCACCCCTGAGCTATAGTTGCACTGGAAACGCAACGAAGAAGCTCAAAGATATGAAATCTCCATTATAAGCTCATCTTCAGACGTCAACTGCCGGAGCTCTGAGACTCGGATGACTGCGTTTGATAGCTCGTCGAATAAGCAGACTAGTCATGAAGAGATTGACTGCATCAGCCACCAGAAGTACTGTTGACGTGGTTTTTGTGACTACACCAACATAGAATAAAGTCGCCAACGGCTACTCTATCCTCTCTTGAACAAAGTTTCCTGCATGCTAACATTGCGAGATAGATCATACATTTAACTCCAAGGTTCCTTAAGTGCGAATAGTCTCAGTTGGCTTGATGTGATTTTGCTGGTATTTCAAGGGGACTTACACAATTGTTCGACAGTTGACAGCAGACAGCGGACTAAGGGCTTTCGTGTAATTCAAATGATTTGGCAAGTGAGCACAAGTTTCCTAATTCTAACCGGAAATGAACTGAAATTAAATGGGTGTAGGGCCTAAGAAGTTTATGTTCTACTCTAAGGCGTGGGACATAGCGATCAATTCTTATAGACTTCAACCAAGCTCCGTTTTGCCTCACTTCGGACAGCTTCCACGGAACTGGTGCAATCTTCGGAGGAGTGACTCAAGATGTTCAGATCACGATTTAGCATGAAGACACCATCACAACGACGCATGCCAACATATAAACCATAATCGAAGTTAAGATTCACAAAGTTCCAGTTGACCACGCAAGGCGAACCCACCGTCAGCGAGCCCACTAGTGGTATGGATAAGCGAAGTCTTGTTCAAATCGAGCACTACATTCCACAATTGCTAAGTACTTGCATGAAATAAAATCTACTTTATTTTAAGCTACTTCAAGATGCTACATGAATTGGAAGGACGAAGAAGCCTCAACAACTATTCATAACAAAGAAGAAATCACCATCAATGAAAATTCTTTTATTATGAAAGCATTCATGACAACTTCTTACAAAGTATTCAAAGGGAAGACTTTCCTTCCTTTTCAATCTAAACTATACTATCAACTATCTAATTGCTCTCTACTCCTTCTCTGCTATCCTAACTCTGATCTAATTCTAATTTCTAATAATTTACAAATGAGGGGGACTCCCCCTTTTATAGTTAGCCAAGTCCAACGGACGGCTTAGATTACAATCGGCTGGATGGCCCAGATTGTGCCACCTCAGCCCTAAACAAGATTCGCCCTAAAAACCGCCACAAAGGAAAGTGGGGTAATAAATGAGCCATTAATGTCCACCATCCTTCTAGAAGATTCCGTTTGTAGATGCGTTCACCCTGTTCATGATCTTCTTTCTTGACGTTGTTCTTTAACTTCTTTGTCACTTGAGTTATACTAAGTCTCAACACTTAGCCATTTTTTGCAACTTTTCTTCCTCTGAGGTTGAAATGTCATCTTGGATTCTGTGCTTCATCACTTAAGTCATCACTGCTTGATCTCGACGTTTCTCCTGCAAAACAAGCAAGGAGAAGAGCATTAGAACACTTCATAATATAAATTCAACTTACTTACCAGGATTTTCACGCTCTAACTTCCAAGCGTTCATCGTCTTCACTAGCCAATTTCATCTTCAACGTCTTTATGCCTTAGCCAAATTTCAACTTCCTGAAGGCGTCATCTTTGAAAGTGCCAGCTTCAACTACATCTTCTTCACTTTTCCAGCTGAGGTGTTGACAATTTTGATTTCATTCATCTCTGGCTCAGGAAGATTATCCTCACGAAGAATTTGAGCAAATTCACCTAGGCAGTTCCTTTCAAAATCATCATCTGGAGCATTCTACCTTGAAAACACATTTTCTTCCTTGCCTTAGAAAATTTTCCAAATTCCTCTTGGGAATTTCACCAACCTGGTGCCCATTTAAAATCTTTACCTCAAAATCCTTGGCAAGTTGTGGAAGACCTTAAAATCCATTCCTCATCGATAATCTTCAATACCCAGAAGAAAATCTCTTTCAGAACTTGTCGAATTCATGGGTATACAACGAACGGGTTCATTTAATTTTTTGAACCTTCCACCTTGGAAAAATAACTTTTAGCAAATTTATTCTTGCTCTTCAACACCTGTGAACATTTCTTGCTCTGACTTGAATACTCTTTATCAACCCTGTGTCGGCATTCTCTTACTTCACCTCAAGCAATTCATTCATGCTTTAGGAAAATCTTATCACCTCAGAGTCTAGGCGTATTTTCTAGAGGAAGAAAATATTTTGTACCTTAGAAATTTTTTTCTTTTTAAATCATTTTGAAAATTTCGCCTCAGGAAATTTTAACTCAACTTCATTCATCTGCCAGTGGTGGAAAATTTTATCTCATCCATGCATTTGGGAAATTTTCCTTGAAAGCACATCACACTTAAATTCCGACGCCTAGCATATTATCTCCACCCGTAGGCGCATTTTATACTTGCAAAAGGATACTAGCCACGCCTTACATATTTTTTTTTATTCATCTTGTATCTTGGCGCATTTGGCACATCATGGGGGATATTTTATTATCTCAACGCCTATCATGCTTCAATGCCTTAGCAATTTTTTAACACCCTTACCACCCTAGGCGCATTTCACACTTGAAGGGGATTTCTATTTCCACGCCTTAGCCATTTTATTTCACCACCTTGCAGGCTTAGCATTTCCAACGCCCAAGCAATATTTACCTCCCACAGGGCGCATTTCCAACATGAAGAAGGATATTCATCTTGTTCAACACTTTTCACCTTACACTTACTCTTTACCTGGCGCATTCAAAGGGGGCAGAGGAAAGTCAACCTCTTTTGTCTTCTTCCTAGCTTGCATGGCACGTTTGGAGGTTGATGAAGAATGGGAGCATTTTATATGTGCTGGAGGATGAAACTTCTTTCAACGCCCTTGACTCTTTGACCAGCCTTTCTAAACATGGCGCATTTCACCCCTTGAGAAGGATGGGCGCATTTTGCCATAGGAGAAGGACAAGATTCTTTGACTTCCTTGACTTTCTTTGTTTTGTCTTCACATGGCCTCTTTTGGGCGCATTTTGCCATAGGAGGAGAATAAAGTTTTATACTTAGAAAATTTCCAAGCATGAGATCTTGCATGAGGGCGCAAATGGAGGGTGGTGGAGGATCAGAGTAGAAAATTTCCAAGCATGAGATCTTGCATGAGGGCGCAAATGGAGGGTGGTGGAGGATCAAAGTTGGATACTTAGAAAAAAAAATTGCATGCCACTACCTTGAGCTGGGCGCATTTCACATGTGTTGGAGGATGAAAACTAACACTTAGAAAAAAAAATTAGCAACTCCTCAAGGATGGCGCATTTGGAGGTGGCAGGTGGATTTTTCAATGCCTTAGAAACTTTTTCAAACACCTGAAGGCAAGCTGGGCACATTTTCAAGGTGGTGAAGGATAAAGTTCCAGACTTAGCTATTTTTTTTTTCCCTCTGCCAACTTCTTCATGCCTGCTATTTATAGTAAGCCCTTCAATTCTTGCATCTCTGAAGCTCAGAATGATTTGAAATTTTGAACGCTGGATCTTCACGACTTCATCAACCTGTTGACATTGCTATTTCGGGTTGGCTTGCTATTTTTAGCCCATTTATGAAGGTGGTTTGCTATTTATAGTAACCTCTCGTTTCTGGTACCTCCACAACTCTATTTGCTCTAAAATTTGGATGAGGCGCTCCTCACCACGTGAACTGCCTGCTGACATCGGCGCATGCAACTGATTTGCTATTTTTAGCTTGTTTCCAAAATGACTTACTATAAATAGTAAGTGCTCCATTTGTCTTCAAACTTTACCAACAGATAGCTTGAAGGATGCTGATCGCGGTGGTTTACACTGGTTTTCGAAAATTTTGACTTTTTACCCCTCTTTTTGGGCCCCGAAGCTGGAAACCCTAATTCATCTTGCATGCATATCAAATGATCTCCGTATGTTCTCGTTTCTGTTGCATTGCGATCAGCTCGTGATTCTGAAGTGTTGGGAGGCGGCTGTCGGGATGTACCTGCTAAAAATAGCAAGTTGCTTAATGAGTGACCATCTCCGTTTGCATGTCACGTCACTGCGAAGCTCTCGAAAAACCCATAAAGAATATGCCGACATGCAAACCCTAAAAATAGCCCTGGAAGGTTGAACTCTGAAAGTCGTTATCTCATTTTGCATGTTATACCGTTGCGAAGGCCTCTGAAAACCCAGAAGGAATCTTTAGACATGCGTTGAAAAACTCTGCATCTAAACCCCTGAAATCTGCCCCAAAAGCTGAACTGCTAAAAATAGTAAGTTGTCTGTTTCAGCTCAAATTTTACAAAGGAGTAGCTTGACATGTTCTAGATGCAACGTGACTGTTAAAACTTAGAAAATGCTGAAGGAATGTCCGAAATTGCACACTTACTAAAAATAGTAAGTAACCGGAATTTGATGAAATTTCAGTGGGAACCTGCTAGAAGCATGCTGACAACAACGTTAGTCTCAATTTTCAATTTATTCACTTCATTCGATTCCAATTTGACCAGAAAAGTACAAACCCTAATTTTCAGACTTAGCCAAAATTTCGCGTTTAAGCTCGATGACGGACACATCCCCCGAAAGGCAGACCAGAGAAAAGAGACAGCCAGAGAGAGAGAGAGAGAGAGAAAAACCAAAGCCAAAAGACCATAATGGAGCAAAAATTAGGGGTCCCCCTTTTGAATGGGGCGATGTGTGAAAAGGTCACAACAAGTACCAAGATCCACCCCCCCTTTAAGAAGGGCGCCCTCAAGCTACAGGTGCGCTTTTGCTGAAAAAGGACAAATTTCTACAATGTGAAACTTTGGAAATTTCAACTTCTGTCGCCAGTTGCCGGAGTTACGGGTCTCGGAAAGCTCCGCTGGATAGCTCATCGGATAGCCAGACCAATTCTGAAGAGATTGACTGTATTTATGAGCACCTATCACAAAATTTAGGCCTTCAAAAAGAAGGGCGCCCCTGGGCTACGGGTGCGCTTTTTTGCTTTTCTCTGAGAAATCTTCATAAATTGACCATTGAAATCATCATCTCGATCACTGAAATGACCATGTGCCATGTGAAATGCTGTCGTGAGATGCTCCTCCATCGTGAAAAGCTCCATTCTGAGTCTCTGATTCAGGTTCTGATCAATAAAACTGACTTTGACTGACAAAATATTGACAAAAACTCCATGCTTGATATTGCCCAAAAATTGTATTTTACATCATTTAACAAGGTTTAGACTCTTTTATGCAAAATGCCTTGATGAAGCAAAAAATTGGTTTTGGGTACAACACTACTAGTTTCATTATGTGAGAGGGTGATTGACCAACCATTTTCAAACAAGTCTCAACTTCCTCCAATGCACTCAGAAGAACTTTTCACTGAGATCGGTCTTCAAGCTTCATACCTACAATATAAAGCTTTCCACACAAATTTTATTTTTTTCTTTGCAATCTCCAATCATACTAAACCAGATCCACGTAATCAACAAATGAAATTTGGGCGCGAAACTCTGCTCCCAATGTTTTATAATTTGCATATATTTCCCAAAAAAATTCTTCTTCGTTGAGAGGCTCCATTCAATGTTTGTACCTTGTTGCCAAACTCTCAAATTTTCTGGATAACACACCCAACAGGCTAGCAGGATTTTTAGCTCTGATACCACTGTAGCGTCCCTTGCCTAATCTGCCCTATTAATGGCTATCAAAGACCCTCGAATGTCTACATATAAAGTTTCTTGGACACTTTGTAGATGATGACAGTGCTTAGCAAACAGATTTGTGGCCTTGAAATGAAGCGCTTTACTTCTTGAGAATCACTTCCCTCCTCTTGGCACACTTTACAAACAAAATCACCAATGTTTTAGCTCCATATAATGCAGTATCAAGAGTAATAATATGAAGCTCAATCTTAAATTTGTCCTTTAGAAGCACTCATAATAAAATGCATTAATAAATCATCTATTGCATTATTCAGAAACCCTTATTGCAATAATAAATCAGCTATTGCAATAATTCAAAAACCCTTATTCAAAATTGCAATAATACATCAGCTATCGCAAGTATTCAAACCATTGCAATAATAAACCAGCTATTACAATAATTCAAAAACATGCAATAATACATCAGCTATTGCATAAATTACTTACCTTCTCAGATAAGCAGATTTGCAACTTCAGCCTTCAATCAATCTCTGTTAAGCACCATTGTGTTTCCTGGCTAAAAACACCATTAAATCTCCTGACTGTATATTGCAACAGCGAAAAGATTGTAAGCCAAGAGGGATTTCATCCTCAAAGCCCCTGAAAAGCCAATCTACCAATGAGACTGAAATTCATTAACAATTTTCTCTGCACCAAGCCTCCCCCAAATGAGCTCTCAACTCCCCTTAATAAAGAACTTCTTGATCTTCTAGAAAGACCCAAGAAGAGTGTTCAACAAGCTTTTAGAAAAATATTTTAATACTCCTTGATGTGACCTCTTGATGTGACCCCTTAATGTGACCCCTTCATGTGACTTTCCTATGTGACCCCTTGATGTGACTCCTAATAGTTTTTATTCTCACTTTATGAAGTGAGCGCACCTTTAATATGACTTCAGTGATTTATTTCATCACTTTATAATCCTTAAGTCACCTTTTAATTTATTTAAGTGGCTTTTTAATCTTTTATAAAGTCAATTTAACTTAACCATGAAAATAATCATAACTCCCTCCCAACTCAGTATTTTTCCATGCCGTTAGAAGCTGGCGAACACTGAGCTACAAATGCCTACACTAAATCAACTACGGAAGTGGAGTGGTAATGTCAAAACCCACCAAAACGGCCACTAACCCCCTAACCAAATCCTATCAACCTACAAGGGTCCAAGAAATAGGCTAACTCATCATCAAACAAGATCATGCTAAAAAAGGGGACATTACAGAGTGTACCGTGCACGATGTCCAAAAGATGTGCTCATATCTAGCCTCGACCAAAGCACCTGCAACCCTACAAACTTTTGCATTGTAAGTAATTACTTGGACAACATTTTCATTACCCACCATCTCTATGGAGTCAATGAGAATCCTGGAAATGAACTCTGCAACTTTCACTTCCCCTTCACAGTCAACTACCCTCAAAAACATTGCCCCCTTGGGGGACACTGCAATAACATTGATCAATGGACAGTTTTTGCAATCTTTCCATCCATCGGAAACAATAGATATACCTGTTTCAATCCAAGAATCTCTAATTGGTTTCAGTTGGGCCTCTATAGATTTCTTCTCTTTTTGCAATAAGGTGGTACGCACCTTTCAATACCCAGGACTTGTGAAACCAGGAGGTGCACTATTTATTGCTAGAACAATGTCCCACCAATATGGTGATCTCACCAAGCTGAATGGAAGACAATTGGCATAGAGGCAACGTGCAATTTTTTCTTCAGCAATATCTCTTGCCTCCATTTTAAATGCCCTCTCCAATGAACCTTTCTTGCGGGTGGTGATTTGTGGTTCTTCATCTTCATCTTCCGTAGAGGGCATAGGCAAGAAGGGATGTTTGGAGGCTGTAACTGTCTGAGAGGGTAATGTCATTGTATTTTTCTTTCCGGAACTATAACCACTTTGTTTTCCTTTTGCAATCAATTTGTCAGCATCTTCTTGTTCTTTTATAAATCCTGCTATTCGTACAGCAGGCAACCCCTTCTTATCTGGGCCCTCACACATATTAATCCCTTTACCACCAAGGCCCATAAAATGAAGTTTCACTTGGTAATAGGAGCTATTATATTGTGCATTGCAAAAATTACACTTCCAAACAAACCCCCCACCTCCAAGAAGTTGTGAAATTCTTGTGGTATGTCTCCATAAAGGAGATCCTTTATCAATTTTGAATTTTTGACTTCCCTCCCCACCCACTGAACTTTGACTACTAGCCATTGTTGCAATCTATAAAAAAAAATGAAAAAAAAACATGCTTGAAAAACTTCTTCTCAAACTTGAAAAAACCCATCAAAAACTTGAAAAAATTCATCAAAAGACTAAAGAATAGGGTTTAAATGCATACCTTAAACACTTAAATCTCCTTCGTGGAAGCTTTTTGGCACTCCACAATCAATCTCCTTTAAATACAATCACCTCCTTTCAAAATGCCAAGATGGAGAGAAAATATGGTGAGAGCAAAATGAGAGGTAAAAATGAAATGTATGTGTGTTTGAAGGCCTCATATTGGGCCGTTTTAGGGTTAGGAGGAAAAAAAAAATGTTTTTCAATCAAGTTTGGGCTCACTTTTTTTGACTTGGCCCATAGGTTCACCCAGGTTCATGCTGGGTGCGCACAGGATGTGCGCCCAACACGTACCCACAGACGAACCCGAACCGGGTTCGGGGCCTACGGGTACGAACCCTACATCTTAGGCTTGCTGTTTCATGCAATTACAAACACATTTAAAATGTTCCTAGGGACAGAGATTATCTTTAGAACTCTTCCATATAGTTTTTAATTGTTGGTGCTTTGATACTGGTACCAATGAAAACAGATATAAAGAAGATATGCAAAAATCAAATGTCACAACTACAAGCTGCATTATGGAGAAACCTCTTGGTAATTAAAGTTTTAATCAAAGTACCTTGAAAAACATGAAATTAAACCACCTCAAATCAACCTACAGAGGCCTTTATTATTTAATTGTTGGTAACTTTGTATACAGAAATATGTTGGTGAATGTGGTTGTGGCTCTATGTGATAATTTTTTTTTACATTAAATGTATTCTAGGATTGATACAAACATCATTTTGACTGTTATATAAATTCTCATGTGCATTTTTGCTCAAATATAAATATAAATATTTTAATTGTAAGCGAAATGTATGAATAATAGAATAGCACAACCTTAAAAAGATGATTAATTCAGAATACTGAAGCATTTTATTCATATTCATTAATTTCGTTTTTTGGTTATTTGCACTTGATATTAGTGCAATTTTTCATCATTCAAAATATGAACAGAACGAGAAAGTGTCTGATCGAAGATTACCTCAGCACGTTGTGCAGCATCAACATTGATTTTCACAAGCATTAATTCTCGCTCTACTTGTGGTTCCTTTGAAAGGTCCTCTACCTGAAAATAGAAAATACTGTGAGACTAAGAAAGGCGAATAACTTGATGTAAGCTTGAAATAGAATCCCTCAAGAGAAAGCCATGCCCAATCAGTTATTCTTCAAAATCAAATTGAGAGATTTGAATTTAATCTGAATGCGGCATGCAACTCACCAAGTTCTAGAGTGTGTCTATCCAGCACAGTATTAAATATTTATTTCAATTTACATTAAATTAAAAGAAAAGAATTATATTAACTTCTAAAACATTGAAAATTAATATGGTTGATACAGCTAACTGTTGAGCTTTTAGCTCAGCTAGGAACTTCCACACAGGTTCAGCGTGAACGTGTCGAGAAAAGTTCAAGTGGTTCGAGTTAGTCTAGACTCTATCTTGTATTTCACTTTAGTGATTAAAGTGAGTCTTTTATTTAGTTAATTAAGTCTAATAAAGTGAGGATAAGCACTAATGATTTAGACTTATGTTACAAGTCATCTCCTACATGAGATAAGATTGCTATTTTGGAAGATTAGATTTTTAGCTGAATTAATATAAAGATACGAGCAAGACAGAAGA
>VDFB02049811.1:0-35030 GCA_007258455.2 Sequoia sempervirens
TGAAAATCCTCTATATATTCTATCACTCTTTTGATCACTTGCATTTTTTGAGCAAATCAAGCTCATAGTCCAAGGGAATGAACTATCTTTTCATTTTCTCTACCATTCTATTCCACTTAGTAGGTTTCTCCTTGCATATTTTTCCTCTTTCCAATTGAATCTCTCTCCACCAAATTGAATCATGTCCTTTCAATTTGGTTTTTGCATGCCTCACTCTATCAAGATCCTCAACTTCTTCAAACTCAAAGTATTTTTCCATTTCATTGATCCAATCCACTAAATCTTCTGGATGCAAATTCATACTAAATGTAGGAACATCAATTTCTTTTCTTTTTCCCATCCTTGATAGGGAAATAAATAATGGGTCATTAGTAATTGTGGCTGCTACATCTCTTTATTCACTTGTTTGGTTGGCATCCTTTATTTCTTCTTCTTCATCACTTACTGGTTCTCTTCTCTATGCAAACTATCTTCTAATTTCTTCTTGTAATGATTCCACCTGCCTTCTCAAGGCTCTAAAATCATCACCATGGACAAAATTTTCATTTATTTCTCTACCTTTACCCCTACCATGTGGAGCTCCTCTTGCATACATTTTCTACAACACCCACAACACACAGATCTTGGTGTAAACTACCTCTCTTTAGAAATCTACTCACACACTCAAAATCTTCCTTCTTTGATACCAATGGCGAAAGAGGGGTTCTCAACAACCCTCATTTTTGAAAAATCACATGCAAACAATGACAATAACACAAGAAAAATCTACAAAAGAACCCTCATGAATTTATTTGAAATATTTTGCAACAAATGGTTTGCACATTATAGAAATCTAATTACAATGTTATTTAAATCAAAAAATGAATAATTGGAAGCAACATGTGCCCATACATAATCCATAAATGAAAATAAAAAATAAACTATAACAAAAAGCAGGCCATGTGCTTCATGAGCACCTCCAAATCTGTAACTTTCTCTTATAAACAACCATCTATAGCTCTTCAACTTTCAAAAATGGTGTCTTATATCCTTCATGTATGCAAAAACCATTTCAACCTACAGAAAAAATCCTTCCAAAACCCCATGAAAAAATCCACACCAAGCTCTCCAATCTCCAAAATGTGGAGTGCACAATGAAAGCCAAAACTTGCCACCAAAACCCTTCACCAAAAATACAAATAATTGGATTTTCCCTCTCCTTGGAAAACTCACAACCACATCCTCATAATGAGTTGTTTCCACAATGGAAAAATGAACAAGTTATTTTTAATTCCATTTTGTAACTCCCAATCCCAATTGCTAACTTGCTTTCGAGTTTTTTTTCAAAATAAATACAATTACACCTCCACTATCTCCACTTCCAAATTGCATAACAAATGTGGAATTTTATTTAAATAAATAAAATTAAACTCACTTATTAAAATAACATCCTAACATGAAATTCAAATGAAAATTCCAAATTTGAATATTTTTTCGATGATGTTGATTGCACTCTCACCGAGGATGCTCCTACATCATTTCCAATGACAAGAGCTACATGTTAGGAATTTATAGTCAAATAAACTAATGGTATTTTATATTTTCACTCACATTTATTTACACCTTAGCAATTTTCTCTCCTGTAACCAATTTTCTTTAATATAGATATTTTAATCACTTGCATGTAACTTCAACATTAAAATTATAAAATTGTTATCATGTGTTGGCATAACATATACCTAGTGAAATGGCATACATATCTCATACTATGTAGTTACTCATCCTTGAACTATATAATTGATATACTCAAAATATATTCTAAGATGATAATCATGCATTTTGGACTACATGAGTATCTTCTTTTCTATACATCAAGTATAATTGAATGGAACTAAAAACAATAGTTTATAAGAAACATGTACAAAGTTATTGGGTTGATCAAGCCAAGTCCAATAACAAAGTACAATAGAATAATACATGGTAATATTTCTAGGAACCTTAACATGAATAGAACAATACTAAATTATTGTAATTTAACCCATTATAATTACTACTTAAATGTTAATTGCAAATGACATTATGAATATTGAATTTGAAAAATGCTTAACTTAATTAGCTATTTTCTTTCATAGCAACACATGTCTAATTAAAATGAATTAGAATATATATCCATTTCTAAATGTCAATTACAATATCCAAGTAAAGTTGGCTCATTTGGCCACAAATTTAATACAAAATACAAAGTACATTAAAGTTACATCATAATCTTTGATAACTTGTAAACTCCCAAGGTTTATTTTTGATGCTCACACCCACTGGTGGACAAGAACATAGATTAGGTGCTTTACCACCCAACCATGAAGCTTACACTTCCTCAAATTCTTCCTACTCAAAGAATACCTAACCCTACATGGAAATTTTATCAAGAAAAAAATCTGCAAAGTAGAATGTGGTGCGTGCCCAAACATCAACATCCATCTCTACCCATGGTTATAAAAGTGCAAGATATATGCTAGGAATGGTAGAAATTTTCATCACATATGAGTCCATACATTCATAATGGGCTAACCACTTGGCCAACCATAAAATAAGGTTGCAACAACAAAAGATAGGTTTTGGATAAAACAAAACCTATACCCTCTGTACTCCATTTTGACACCTATTCCAAAAGGTAACTTTCAACAATGCAAGTATATTCCTTAGCAACTATCTACCCTCTAGCAACATCTACCTTGAGGTGCTCTAGTCTACTTAGGTTTTTCTATTCTACTAAACAATGCGAATATTATTTAACACATATCAACAAAAGAGAAATTCAAACTACTTTATTCAACAACTTGAGAAATTCAAAAGGATAAAACAAGTGGTTATGTTCATTCAATTATATATTTAGTTCATACATTAACTTCCCACATGATTACATTCAATGGCTTCTACCACTTCATATTTAACATAAATCAATATACATTATAGATCAAAATGAGTAAAATAAGTAACAAAAGAAGGTATATCACAGGTATATGTATGTACATAGATGAAGGTCTATGTGCATAGACATATATTTTCCAACTTCAGATAATATATTTGATCATACATTCTAAAATATAGAATAGGGGACCAACCACACAAAGGCTCTAGGTCATAGAGAGTCGAGAGCACTGTCAAGCACTTCTATCACCCTACTAGCTGAAGGTTTTGATGAGGCTAAACTAGCTAGTTTTTGGAACCAAAAACATACCTCAAATAGCTCTCTACCTGAGGACAATAGTGTGGGTCAGGGACGACAATGCAATGTGCTGGCATCTCTCTGGGCACTAGCGTTCATATGGCCAAAAAGTGTAAAAGTATAGTGGAAATACCATAAATGTACTTGATAGTTTAGTAAGAAATATATAAAGTAATAACTGAGTTAAAGTAAAATAGAATTATTAAAGTAATAGGGAAAATGATGTAGAAGTGACAAAGAGTGAAAGTGATGAGGATTAACTCATAAAGAGTCTAGTTTTCCAGCAAGCTCCACAAGAACACATACCTACACATAGTCAAGAGAAGAAGAATTTTGGGGCTATATAGGAGTTTTCCACAATCAAAAACCTGCTCTATTATTTCCACCTCCACAGACAGCTAGAAAGGCCACAAGATGGAAAATATGATAAAGAGAACAATAGAAAAGATACCAAATAGTAACAATAACACTATGATACATAAATCAAGAAACAATATCACCTTCTCAATCAAGGTGCCCTCAAGCACATAGAAGAGGATGCAAGCTTGGTAAGGTCTACACTACCACAACAATGAAGAAGCAATCCCTTGGGACACCAAGTCAAAATTCCAAGGTTGGCCAAAGTGCAACAAGATGTAGAGAAAATGTGTAGAAACTCAAGAATTGCAAGGAAATATCAAATTAGTGTGTAGAATCATGAAGAAGATGGAATGGGGATCAAAGATATGCATTTGAAGAATAATTAGGAGGGGAAGACCCATTCTCAGGTCTGCATGAGGGCACATAGGTGTTATGCTTCATCACCAATCGACAATGTAACGTCTCTATGGATTCCAGAGGTAGGAATCTATTAGGGATGGTAGCATGCCATGTAGATGTCTGTGTGCTACATGTGTGTCCCCGATAAAAATTCCACCACTGAATCAAAGGAAAAACACCAAGTGGATGCATTGTAGATAGTGTAGGAGTTAATGGTGACTCCCCAACACCCCCAAGATCAGTTGCAACCAAAACCACTTCCACAAGAGAGAGAATGGCAAGAAAGTTTAAGCCTAATAAATGCAAGATTGATTAATGGTCAATAGTTATTGGTTTGCTGGTCTCTTTGAATAAATACAAATGTATACAAGAGATACCTTTATTATAAGGTTGAGAGATGTGAAATGAATATGATGTTGAAAAATGTCATGCGATCCCATGACATGAGACAACTAACAACCTAATCACCTAGGAAATGATGCATCCTAGCTAGATAAGATAAGTTCTTAGAAAAGCCAACTAAGAATCTCTAAGGAATCTTTTATCCTAAGTAAACTTAACCATGTGAATTTGTCCCCTAATTACCTAGTGAATGAATAAGCTAGGTACAAGACAATTATTCACACAAACACCCCCCCTTAAGTGCAACTTAGGGAGAAGATTATTATGCACACTATGCAAAGACTATGACCATGGGTCCTGACTACTAGGCCATGTTAGGTACCCATTTACAATGAAAATGCAAACAATCTCTCATAAGTAGAGAAAAGGAGAAAACCCAATGGGACAAAACTCCTCTCCAAAAGAGAGAAACAAAACAAGACAAAATGATGTATGGAGGACTCAATGATACCCCCCAAGGACAACATGAATCATGTATATACAATCAAATGCCCCCCCATAAGAGGGAAGTAGAGAGATAAGATATCCCCCCCATGATGAAGAAGCTCCAATGCTGATGAAGAATGCCTGAAAACAAAATATTACCCAATGTCTACAAGCAACACATCTTCCCTTAGGAAGAAACAAGTTCATAAGCTGATGTAGAAGCCACTCCATGTCCAACTGAAAGGAGGAAGCATGAATGCTCAACATGTATGCCTCTGAAAACTGATGAAGATCCTCAAAGCTTGAATGAGCCACAATAGAATCATGGTCAAACTGAACCAAGAAACATGACAAATCAAGTGATGGAGGAGACTCATGAATGTCAATCTCCAAAGACAAAGAAGATGGGGTAAGAATTGTATTGAAACTATCATCAAAGAGGAGAGAAATCCCCTCAAGCGTGTCCTCCAAATCTGCAGTATGAGACTCTATGAACAAGTTAGAAATCCCTATCAAATACTCATCCCACAAAGCAAGATCTGAAAAACTATGATCATCTTGCTAAAGAGAAGCATCAATGGCTGAAGGAGCAGGAGGTGGAGTAGGAAGCTCAACACTGGTTTCTAGAATACCACGGTGTAGCTGACCAAACTTCTCCTCATTATCATGGTTCACACTCAATGAAGTGTGTGATGCAGTCAAAGGAGCATTATCATCTTCTGAAGCAAAATGTGAAAATGAATATACACGAGATGAATGATCAACCATCCCGATAGCAACAATATCCCTAGTCTCCAAAACCCTTATGTACACCCTATCTGGAGTGAATTCAACTATTTTACCTTGACCCCCATGAGTAATTTGATAAATAGAAAGGAGATTAGTGGACAAGGAAGGAACACAAAGTACATCATTGAAGCTCCCTTCCCCCATATCAATAGAACCCTTCCCACTTACCTTCATATATGTATTGTTACCCATCAATAAATGAGGTGAATTACAGGCTCAAAAGAAGAGAACATATCCATAGAAGATGCCATATGATGAGATGCCCCTGAATCAAGAATCCATCTATGAGATTCAGGACTTGTAGAGGCCAAGAGTGCTCGTCCTTTCAGCTTGTGTAGCCCAGAAGTAGATCCTATGTCCTATGACTGAGATGATGATGAGGGAGCTATCGATTGAGATGCTAAAGAAGAATTAGCAGACATTGATGAGGGCAGCTTAATGTTATTCTTTTGAAGAAGGTGTGTGAGTTCATCAATCTTCTTATTATAACATCTATGCTCATCATGTCCTAACCTTTTACAATATGCACATTTTGACTTCTTTTTAGATGATTCCTCTTTAGAAAAGGATGTGGACTCAGGAGTGCTATGTGAAGGAGAATCTTTACCTTGCTCATTAGACTTGGGTGCCTTGTTCTACTTCTTACCTTTGCCACTTGAATCCTTTGTCTCCTTTCCAACAAGAGCATGAGATCTAGAAGACTTCAATGTGCCCATGTGTACCAACTTTTCTTGTTCCCTTGTGAGTTGAGCTGCAAATTCATCAAGAGAAGGAATTTTGTATCCATTGCCAAGAGCATCCATTGTAGCATAGAAAGTAGAAACAAACACTGAATAATCATGACCAAGCTTAGCAAGAATAGAAAGTATCAACTGTTCATCCTCTTTAGTGACCCCACAATTAGATAACTGCAATCTAAGAGAATTGAGCTTAGAGAAAAAGTCTTGGACATTGTCAAAATCTGAAGGATTAAGACCCATGAGTTAATTCTCCAACGTAAATTTCCTCATCTTATCTGGCTTACCAAAGAGACTCTCTAAAGTATTCCAAGCTTCATTAGGATGAGTGCAAGATGCAACATGATATCTAAGATTTGGAGAAATGGACAACTTCAAAGTACCAAGAGCTTCATCCCTTCTATCAAGCCATTTTATTTTCTCTTTTGCTCCTATAGGTTCTGGATCTTGACCAAATGTGATTCATTGCAACTTTGATTTTAACAATAACAACTCCATTTCAGATTTCCACTCATGATAGTTATATGGAGTTATAAGTACAAATTTTGTCAAATCCATGATACAATGAGATATTACAAGAGAAGAACAACAAATTTCCCTCACAATACAAGATATCAACCCCTTTGTCCCAACGAGATTTGCACTTTTTTTGCAAATTTACAACAAGGAATCCAAAACTATCAAATCAGCTACAAACTGAAAATATGAAAATCTGGAAACAAATTTGCAAAAAGAGCATGAGTAGATATGAAGTGCTCCTCAAATACCTTTCTGATGCTGCAAATTTGGAGAAAATCGGAGATCGGAGCACAAAGATATGAGCTTGGAAGCAAAAAATTATGATCGGGCTTCAACTTGGAAAAAGAGGCACAAAACTGCAAAATCTCTACAAAATATCTACACCACTGAAAAATTTAGGTCTTCACCTTTTCGACAATATTTCATTTGAAAATTTTTTCCTCCGTGTGTGAAAGTTATGAAAAAATGAAAAAAAGGCCTATAAATAGGCACTTGGGGGACCAAACACTACACGGGTAGACTAATCTGGTGCAAAATTTTGGCACCTAGGGGCTTAATTTTAGTCATCCATATGACCTCACCCATAGAAAATGTAAAAATAAAACCCAACTGCTACTGGCCTATACCTGTCAGCCAAGGCTTTACAACAATTTTAATAAAAAACTACAAAATACAATCTCGTCGGCCTTTACACATTGTAATGTCAACTTTTATAAAAAGTATTTTGAAATTTTAAAACAAATTTTGATTATAATATAAAATCTTCATACCGCCAATAGTGATGACATAGGTAGCCATGATAGGATAAGACAAGGTCGCAGAACATATATCGATGATATGACAAGTTGTACCTGCCAATGGAGCCTCTGTCGATGACCACTAGCCGGTGCACGATGAAAAGGTAGCTACAGAGGTACCTTGATGATGGATCTAACCATAGCCAATGGAGCTCAGACTGTAAGCCGGCGTACAAGATCTTATGGAAGCCTTCACCAAGGATATTGCTGATAAAAAGGACGCCGACCAAGATGTGAGACCAAGAAAGGATGGAACAGACAACCCGGCCGATGAAAAATGCAATCGTACCCAGGGATATGATTGGTGAGTACCCACAGTGACCAATGCCAATGAAGTACGTAGAGGACGAATGGGGATTTGACCACTGGTGAGAATGCTGGCAGGTAAATATATGTGGAGTATATGTGATCGGGCCGACAATCATGCCACTGTGGCCGACAAGGCTCATACCCAAATTAATAATAATTCTGCCAAAACAGTACTTTTGTAGAAAATAAAATATGAACCCCACAAATTTTAATCTGCCACAATAATGTGATATAAGATATGCCTGAAATGTTTAAAGAAATATTTGCTCGATTCAAGAAAAATTTTGCCCCAAAATTTATAATAAAGAGATCGTAGAAAATATTTTCAAAAATAATTTTTTGCGAAGGTAGGAAAAATCGTACTGCACAGGGGTTGTTCCAACAAGAAAATTTTTTCCTCAAAAACAACTTTACCCAAAATAGATGAATTTACAGTAAAAATTTGTCTACAGAGCCTTCTGATCTCAACCGTGAGGTTGTTGAAACCCCAATCTACACCTAGCAAAAAACTTGAAGCCAAAATATCACCCTCAGATCTAGGAAGGAATCTCCAACACCTGGAGTGCTCTGATACCATGTAGGAGTTGATGGTGACTCCCCAACACCCCCAAGATCAGTTGCGACCAAAACTACTTCCACAAGAGAGAGAATGGAAAGAAATCTTGCTTCACAATGCAAGATTGATTAATGGCTGAATAGTTATTGCTTGCTATTCCTTGAATACAAATGTACAAGAGATACCTTGCTTATATGGGCAAGGTTGAGAGATAAAAAATGAATATGATGTTGACAAATGTCATGATCCTATGACATGAGACAACCAACAACCTAATCACCTAGGAAATGATGCATCATAGCTAGATAAGATAAGTTCTAGAAAAGCCAACTAAGACTTCTAGAAGGAATCTTTTACCTAAATAAACTTAACCATGTGAATATGTCCCCTAATTGCCTAGGGAATGAATAAGCTAGGTACAAGACAATTATTCACACCAACAGATAGGTGATGTAGAATTTCTTAGTTGGGTTTGATTTTTCTAAAGTAGGGGGTGTAAAAGGGGAATTTGCAAGAGGGGTGAAAATTCACTCCTATACATTTTCCCTCCACTTTAGTGAGCATGCGTGCCAATGAATGTTCAATAAAGTAGATTGAAAATTTTAGAGATGTACAACTGAACTGTTGAGGAAGTAGACTACAATCTAATGAGCTCAAAAGTGTAGGGAAGGAAAATAACTCCTTAGGTACTCTCTTAAGGAGGATTGGACAAAGGACTCTAAAGATCTTTGGAACTATGGAGTTGATCAAAGTACATCAAATTCCCACAAAACAATGATTGAAAAATCCCACAGGATGCTAGAGCTTCACAAATCCTTGGACCTATAAAGAAGGCACCTCCTAGGTACTCTTTCCTAATGGAAGTCTAATATAAGGGGAATATGTAGAGTCAGATTGGAAAGCAGCTTCACAAGCATGCCTGCAAAGCAACATGTTAATCTGCAAACAAAACATGTTAGGAAATAAAAAGTAGCCACACAGGAAAGCAAGCAGATAGTCACACAGACAGTCAAAAAATTGATGGAAGAGCTTTCAAAGGGGTCCCTCAGGAACCCTTCAAAAGAAAAGGGGTCCACTTAAGGGATGCTCAATTTGAAAGTGTAAGACTATTTTTGTAAATTAATTCAACATCAAAGAATCCTTTCAAAATGTGTTCACTTCATCAAGGAATTTGAAAGGAAGAAGTTCCCTTCATAAGGGGAAGGTCAAAATTTACATGTAGGGGAAGGTTCTCCCTCCTTAGAGGAAGGTTTTCCAAATTTTTTCTTTATAAACACATGATGAAGGAAATATTCTGCTAAGTGTCCTTATTGAGGAATACGATTTTTGAAAAGTATTTTGAAGGGATTTTCAATAAAAGGATTCATTGGCCATCAAATGCATTTTTTGAAAATAAAAGTGACATGATAGCTCCCACTTAGGATGGTGTGTGTTGAATGTAGAGGCACATAACATCCTAAGGAGAGAAAAGAAAGAATAAAAAAGTGATGTTGTGGCCCACAGAACATGGTGAGATGTAATCATGGTAATGTTGTTGCACAGATGAGGGACAACACATAAGCACCACAATATCACAAAGAAAGCAAGAGAGATAAATGAGAAAAAATGTAAAAGGAGACAATACAATCACAAATAAGGGACACAAGGGTGATCTTATATTTTGGGGTTAGAGTTGCTCATAAATATAGATAAATATAATAATAGTATATAAATGAAATGCCATCTACCCCCTACTATATCAAACCATATGAAGAATGCATGAGAAGACAAAATAAAAATAAAAATTGGGTCAACATGGAAGGGAAGCATAAATTCCCCCAACACTTTGCATCTTCCTCAACTATCGAAAATAAATACACATAATAGAGGAAGAATGATGTAACAAATAGAGGAATTTTTATGACAAAAACACTCCTATATCCAAGCACCTACGAGGGTGACAAAGGTCATCCAGGAACACATAACATAAGCACGAGGGAACACAAACACACACATAATCTAGTCTACAAATAAAGAAGAGGAACCCCCTAGTACTCATCAAGCAAGAGGTCATTGACCTCCCAATCTAGATCATTATAAGGGGAAGATGGATGAGCCTGCATGGGAAAAATATCAATGGGGAAACCCTATGACCCTCCTGCAACAAGAGTCAAGGAAGGAGGCCCCTCGAGGTATCCTCCACTTAGTTCTTGTGGGGTGAAAGTCAATGACTTCATGATTATCACTGAAAGGGCCAAGACCTCATCCAAAGAATTAAACATGCACTTCACAGGAGTGTCATGTGTTAACTTAGTAGGAGAGGGAGGCGACACTTGAGATTCACTACTAGGCTCACTGAGAGACTTGGGAGCAGTAACAAACTCCAGGGATGTCGAGACTTCATTTGTCACTAGGATGACACATACTAATGTAGAACAATCCTCTGAAGTAGGGGAACCCCTCTTTTGACCCCCATTGCTAGTAGGGAAATCCTCCATCTTTTTCTTTGTCAAAGGATGCAAGATCCCCATGATAGATGAGGCAGAAGGAATAGAGGAGGAGAAAATCATGGTGGATGCCATCGAAGTATTCAACATGTCCATGGGATTTGATAATGGAAGAATGTCTAGGAGGGACATCATAAGAGGTGGCCCAACTAAAGAAACAATAAACACTTGCACCCTCTCTAGGTGAGGATCGTTTATGCTCATAGTAGGAGCCGAGATCATAATCAAACTTGAAGGAACTAAATTAGAGGGGATGAGAGAAGAGGATATAGCAGAAGGTTCCAAAGCAAAAACTACCTACTCCCCCTCCTTCCTTTGCAACATGGCCTACTTTGTGGCTAGAGCCTTTCTTTGAAACTTGCACTCACACACAAGGTAGTTCCTATAGCTTTGGGAGCTAGAGGTCAAAAGTTGAGTTGGAACAAACAACTCCTATTCAACCATTACAGTTTCCAACATGAATATTTTTGATGGAGGGAGAGACTCCTAGACAAGAATAGAAGGAAGAGGTTGAGAAGAGGTTAGAATCATAGTAGTGGGAGTTAGCTCTAACAACTCAGTGGTGGGATTCTTCCCATTCACTTTCTTATGGGTAAGAGTAGTAGGAGGCCATGGAGGATAATACATAGATGAATCCCCATGGGGACCCTTCCACTTACCATACATGCTATGCCAAGGTCCTGTGGGAAAGGTAGGAAGGTCGAATACCCAAATCTTGGCCTTTTTCTAAGCAGACACCATTAGACTCCTTATGCAAAAACCAAGAGTAGTAACCTAAAGTTCCTCTTTAGGGAGGGAGGCAGAGGTAGGGCCTTGAGCACAAGCAGACTTCTCTTTCCCCTTTTGAGAGGAATAGGAAGCTTGTCATTGCACTAGAAGGTGAGTCACTTTTGGTTGTCCTTTGCCCCTAGTTTCATACTTTACATAGTTTTGGTAAAGCGGGTCTATTCTAAGAGGGAGCAAACCAACCAGGGTGGGCCAAAAATGATCCAAGGAATAACCCCAATGGGATACCAATGGTTGATATCTAGTGTCATGCACAACATGCATGGCACCTTCATGGGAGAACTTTAAACATTTGTGAATGATGAAAGAGATTTTATTCATGGAAGCTAGCCACAAAATGCCCAACTTCACTATGAACAAATCAAATTCTGGAATGACATCAAAAGTTGTATCCATAGCCCTAGGTCCAACTAGGAAATAAAGAGTTATAGATCCATATGGTGTAAGAGAGAGACCATCATTCATACGTATAATAGATATTTTTTCTCATATTCCTCCCTCAATAATGAATTTAGGCATAACATCTCCTCTGTAATGAAATTTACCTAACTCACGGGGTCAACTAGGACTCCTGTCACAATGTTTTCATTGAGGTGAGGAGGAATGTATAGGGGATAAGGATTGTTATTCAGAGGCAAGTCCTGTGAGGTGAAAGACACATCTAGTAAACTACTCATAGGTTGCAGGGGAGGAGTAGGAGTGAACGAGACCATATTAACATACATCAAGTGTTTAGGGGAAGCATCAAAAGGGTCAATAATCAATTTCACAGAATGGGATGAAAATAGGTCCATGTAAATTTGTAACTTGATATTGGCCTTTGCTACTAATTTATTTGTGTTTTGTTTCTTCCCGTTGAGATAGATGGTACTGTCATCAATACAATCTTAAATCTCATGACACATGCATATGCAATGGTTAGTATCATTCCTAATAATGCAATGGTACTGATAAAAAGAATTCCCATCTTACAAATTAGGATAAGGCTCCTTCAAAGGTTAGGGATTTTCCAATGTTATGATCTTATCCTTCAATAACTTTTGAAGAATAGAAGAATAAGATTCATCCAATTTTGTAAATTGAATGTTATGTCTGAGGCCATGATCATTAGTCACAACAACTACATTTGCAACAATGTTTCCTTTTCCTAAAATGGATACAATAGATTTTCCTTCAGAGCAGGAGTATGAGGATGATCCCTTGAACTAAACCATTATTTGTTGATACTCATACAACACGACACACAAATGTGTGAAAGAAGGGTGCTTCATTAAGGAAAATTTCTCCCACCAAGCTCATTGTAGGTTGCCAATGAATACCTTTTGCACATTTGAGTCAAGCAACATGTATGAGATATATGAGAAGAGCACCTGGTATCACATTATAAAGTCAATTATCTTCTCATGTTCTCCATAGTTACACCAGACGAGATTTGAGAAGGTCATCTTCAGACTGATGTTAGTCTAGAATGAACAAAGAAACTGATTTACAAGTTGATCAAATGAGAATACAAAATTATAGAGCAAGGAACAGTACCACTGAAGTGTTGTATCCTTCAGAGATTGAGGGAAAATATTAGCCACTAGGGCATCATGGCGGAAGAAATCCATGCACATAGCATTAAAGGTTGATACATATGTTTATGGATCCCCTTTACCACCATACTTTTCAAACTTAGGAATCTCCATTCCCTATGGGAAAGGAGTACTCAAAATTTTCAAAGACAATGGACTATGTTAGGAGAAGAGATAAAATATAGGCTACGAGGAGGCTTGAGATAGGTTTTCCAAATGGCTTTGCATTCAGCCCATGTTTTGAAGAAGAGCATTCAAAATAGGGTATGAAAATGAAAAAGGTCCATTGGAATCTCCTCCAAAACTACCACCATAAGAACCACATTTTGAACCACCTCTAGAGCTACCATCATGACCATTGCCAAAGCCACAACCACCATGTGTGACCTATGTTGGAGCCACCTCCACTACCAAAGACACCACCATGGCTTCTGTTGGAGCCACCACCACCACTACCAATGATGCCACCACTCATTCCACTAGAGCCCCCACCACCAGGGACACTAGGAGGGGTGAAACTAAAAACAAGGGGTATTCTACTTACCTTGATTATGTGGGGCCTCTCAATGGAAGAGGAAAAAATGATTGAGGGACATGTTTCGGCAATACAGACATGGTAGGCATCGAGATACCTATTTTTCTTTTGTAGGCATCGAGCACCTCCCCTTGGGGTGTACCCAATCTAGCACTATATGAAGAGATGTATGCTTTAGTTATATTGGTAAGACCATGTAAAAACTTTATACCCATTTGATCCTTACCTAATATGTATCTCAACTTGCTAGCAAGCTTACTAGCTCTCATTATATTCAATGCTTTCTCCAAATGATTCATGAGGTCTAACAACCTCCTATCTATTGCCAAATTTTTTTTTAGAGGAATATGCACAACATCATCCTCATCCATAGAAAAAGCTATAGGGGATTTTGGAGGGGTGGGTACATAGGTGGTCTCATCAATGAAACCCATATCATTTGTAAAACCTATAGAAAAGCTAGTAGTGAAGCTAAAAGTGACCTTTGTCTTTTCCATTTCCAGGTGTCATAGAATCACCTGGAGGTCATAGACTAGATTGTGATGCTCATTAAACCTCACAATAGCCAAGTTCACTTTGATCACCAAGTGTGAGGGAAAATGTTTTGACACAAAGAAATAGATAGACATTATTCACGTCAAGTTCACCAAAATGTAGAAGAGGGGGACCAACCACACCATGTCTCCAAGCCATGGAGAGTTGAGAGCAAAGGGCTGCCCTAATCTACCTCAAGTTGGATAAGAGCTTTCAGGTAAAGGATAGAGAATGAAGAGCACTCTCAAGCAATTTTGTCACACTACTAACCCAAAATTTTTGATGAGGCTAAATAAGCCAATTTTTGGAACCTGAACCATACCTTAGATAGCTCTCTATCCAAGGATAGCATCATAGGTGATAGATGACAATGCAACATGTTGGTGTCTCTCTGGTGTGTTGGTATCTATATGGCCATAAAGTGCAAAAGTACAGTGGAAATACAAGAAGTCTACATAATATTTTAGCAAGCAAGATATAAAGTACTAAGGTAAAAGCAAGTAGAATGATTAAAGTAATTGGAAAAATGATGTAGAAGTGACAAAGGGTGAAGGTGATGAGGATTAACTCACAAAGAGTCCATTTTTCTAGCAAGCTCTGCATGAAGACGTAGCTACATATAGCCAAGAGAGGAAAAATGTTGGGGTTGTGTTGGGGTTTGTCATAGTCATACCCCTACTTTGGTATTTCCACCTCCATAGATAGCCAAAAAATCCATGAGATGGAAAATATGATAAAGAGAATGATAGAAAAGATATCAAATAGTAACAATAACACTATACTACGTAAATCAATAAATAATAGAACCTTCTCAATCAAGGTTCCCTCAATCATGTAGAGGAGGACACAAGCTTGGTAAGGTCTACATTGTTGCAACAATGAAGAAGTAGTCCTCAAGGCACCAAGTCACAATTCCAAGGGTGGACAAAGTGCAGCATGATGTAGAGAAGATGTGTAGAAACTCAAGAATTGTGAGGAAGGATTGAATTAGTGTGTAGACTCATGAAGATGGAATGGTGATCAAATATATGCATTTGAAGAAGAATTGGGAGGGAAAGAGTCATTCTTGGGTCAACAGGAAGGCACAAAGGCATTATGCACCAATGGAGAATGTAATGTCTTTGTTGATTCCAAAGGTAGGAATCTATTAGGGACAACAATGTGCCACACAGACATCCACATATTGTGTGCATGTCCCTAATAGAAATTACACCATTGATGGAAAGGAAAAGGACCAAGTAGATGCATTGTAGATAGTTGATGTGGAATTTCTTAGTTGAGTTTAATTTTTCTAAAGTAGAGGGTGTAAAAGGGGAATTTGAAATAGGGGTGCAAATTCACTCCTATACATGAAATAAATACCATTATAATAGATTGCTTTCATTCAAATTATTGTTATAGAAAGTGTAAATTTTCCTTTTCAAAGAAAGTAGAAGAACAATTTTGTTTTAAAATAGTTACTACATACTGGTACACTGTTTGTGTCATAACCATGCTTACAAAAGTTTACGTGTCACTTTTCCAATATGTCTCATTAACGACCAAGGGCACTATGATTCTAGATCTGTATATTTAAAGAAGTTAAATAATAATAGTACCATTTTGTGCAAAGTAAAAGGGATCATTTAATGACATGCTTGTCATTTTAAAATAATAATACACATATAAAGCTAGAACAATTTTATTATTGTTCAAGTTATGGAGAAACCTACTTTCATATTTCTAACTACTATTAAACATATTCATGCCACTGTCATTCTAAGGAATTACTAACAGTCGAACAACTTTCTTTTTATTCTTAATAGTAACTATAGCTGAAACTTTTATGAATGTGGATGTTCAACCTTCATTGCTCGAATGGAAATGCTAGTAAGGCTCACTCATGATAATCGATCTAAGGGATGATTTAAGTATCATTCTAGGGAACGATAATGTTCATGTAAGAAATACTATTGACTCTAACATTACAAGCATCACTTTGGATCGATGATGATGGTAATCATTCTAAATAACAATTAAATCTTTGTTCTAATGGAATACTACTATATGATCTTAGCAATTGTGCCAACATAAATAAAAGTGGGATGATTAAATCATTCAACCATTGTTCATTGTGAATGATGCAACATGGCTTAAGAACAATGATGACTATCCATTTTTATAAGAATGATTACAAAGAGCCACACACCCATATGGTGCGATATACCTGTTTGGTCTTGTCAACATAGAGAACAACAAAATAATGTGGAGGTTAATAGTGGAGAATGCTACCACTTCCCATAGAGTGAACAGTGAATGATTTTATAATCATTACAAAGCAAATATTACTCTATATTTATGTAATTATTTATTTATATGTATACTATACATTTATGTATACAATTAAATGTCTATGTATACTATATATTTATGTCTTTGTTATGTCATAAAATTGAACCTCTTACAATTTCACCTACATTTTTGCATCCACTTTAGTGTCCACTCCCTTTGTATTTGTATAGGCTCATTTTAGCCCTTGCATCAGTCTTTTTCCTCTTAGGATGCTTAGGACTCCTTTTAGTAGCTACCTTGTTATGTTAGTTTTACCTCAAACTTTGTATTTTTCTCATTCCCATCATTTTTTAGTATAATTTATTCAAACACTAGTGTACCATGCAAACGTCTATACACCATACTAGCATCTCACAATATTTCAATGTTCAAATGACCATTTCTGAGCATGTTGCCACTTTCCACCTACCTTTGTCAATGGAAATGGCTTGGGATGCCCTATAATGGCTCAAAGACCTTGTTTTCCCTCCTATTCTCTCTTTAAAATCTATATTTTCAATTCATTTAGCCTTCTCGGCTCTCTCTTGATCTCTCTTGCTCCATTAGCTCTCACAACTATCTATTTCATTCTCTCTCTCTGGCTTTGTCAAGCCTTCCACATGATATCTATCTCTTGTATTATACAATAATTTCTTTAATCATCTTGGGATTTATCACATTGCTTGTCTATGCATTTTATTGTTTTTTCTATGTATCTTTCTATCTATCTATCTATCTATCTATCTGGCTATCTGTGAAGGTGGAAACACCAAAACCAAGGTTTGAGTAAGGAAAGCCCCTAAACAACCCCAACATTTTCTCTCGATCTTATGTGTGTAGATATATAAGATATTTTTGTGCTAGAGGCTTGATTTCTTGGTTCATTGTGAGTATTTTATTTTGAGGTTATTTTCTGATTTCATCATTTACATTTCACTTAGTTTAATTTTATTCTTTGTTATACTCTATTATTTTCCTCCATTTCAAGAGTTCCTAATAAGAATAGTAGTAGTCATCTTACTATATTTTTTGATATTCTTAGTTTTGGTTCATATGAGATGCCAACACAACATTGAGATGCTAGCACATTGTGTTTTCATGCTTGTATCACACTGTCATCCTTGACTTAGAGTTTTCCAGTCTATCGAGAAAACCTCTATGATCTACTCTTTTTGATTGTGAAACTCTCATCATTTTATTGTCACTTGATCTTTGTTCCTTGAGGTAGATGAGGGCTATTTTCTCCTTGTAGAATCTTCTTTTCCTTAAATAATAAAGAGTATAAAATATCCTCCTCTACATTTTGGTAAACCTGACATGAACACTTCTCCACCAAAAAAACAAGTCCAAGATTTTTTCTTCTAAGAATTTTTTTTGCGGTCCTGCCTTGAACACCATTCCATGTCGTCAATGTAGAAATGATAGGTTGGCCTTCAACCAACTTGTTTATTCATTATTCATTATAGTTGGCTATTACTTTCAAAATGCATTTTTTATCTTCCTTTATTAATTCAATTTCTAGTTTTGTTGAAAGCATTATTGGTGTTCCATTCTATGCATGTGATGGTGATTTGGCTTTACCTATGTCACTCGGTATCTTTGATCCTTCTCATGAAACTCCTCTTCTTTCAAAGGATAATTTTTTACAAGAAGATGAAATCATTGATACTTTTCTTAATTTTACTCTACCTTCTCTTCATTCCAATGCAGTCTCTTCTAGAGATAATGAATTAGTGAATGTAAATGTCCTTTAACATCGGATTCTCCAAGGATAGATGTTGAGAACATATCTTCAAACAATTCCTCTATATGTCATATGATAAATCCATAAATATAATCATAGTCTCTACCACTCCTCAAAGGCCTAATAGACCATTCATTTATGTAACTCCAACTAGTCCTTCTCCTAAAAGGATTCATTCTATTCATGGTGTTCCATTTAACAATGACTCTTCAAATCTATATACAAGGTTTAAATAGTTTAAATCTTCTTCTTATAATACTAAAGGGAATAAAGTACATTTTGATCAAACTACTTATTTACCATGTTCTCAACCAAGACTTCCTCAAGCACCTAGACCTAGAGTGAAGCAACTGAGTGAGTATGTCCTTGTTGAGCAACTTCATGTTACTCCTGTCATGATCTCACTTTGGGATTTTGTTCAGATTGCTTTGGTTTACTAGGGTATGCTTTAGGAAGCCTTAAAAAATTCTCTTGACTTATTTCACAAAGCTAATGGATGTTAATATGTTGATAGATCATATTCGTATAGGTTCACCAAATATTACATTCTATCCACAAGAACTCCCACCTTCAGAAGTATAGAAGAAAGTAGATCATTTAATGACAATAATTAACATTAACAATATTGGCCTTATATGGACTCTCATTGACAATGATTTGGTGCTCAGTGTATGCAACATTGATCTATTTCCTAAAATTAAAATTGATTTAGCTTCTCTTGCAGCTTCTCTTATCATTTGTGGGCTCAATAATGTTAGGGAGTAAGCTTTAGATACAATATTACTACCTTTGTAGCTTGGACCCATTATTGTAATGTTAGGCAACAAGCTTTAGGTAGAATATTACTACCTTTGTAGTTTGGTCCCATTATCATACCCATCCTGGTATATATTATGCTAAGAAAATTACCATATGACCTTCTTGGTAGACCATGGATTCATGCCATGGATGTAGTCTCGTCTACCTCGCATAATTCCATCAAATTCATTCATTATAATCAAGTAGTCATAATCAAGGCTAACCTTGATGTTGTACACTTATGTGAGATGGAAAATATTTGTCAAAATTTGATCATGCCTACTCTTAAAACCTTGTCCCTTCATTATCTTTGGATAAATTGACATCTACTCTAGCATTACCTATTACAAAGCATACTCTTGGTATAGATGTCCCTAAAGAAGATCCTCTGAAGTAGGAAATCTTGAGTGTACTCCTACTTTCTCTCAAGAAAATGCATGTCTAAATGATGATTGGGGTTCCTTATACTTTACAACATCCTTCATTGGGGAATATAAATTTTGACCAGATCCACTTAGACATCGCGACAATATCATTCACACCCACTATCAAAGATGACTATTCCTCTGTATCGTGGGACAATGTGAAGAACAATTGTAATGTCCTTAAAGTTGATCCTCCTTCTGAGTAGTTTAAATCACCTTATGGCTTTAGATTTCTTATTCTTTCTAAGCATGGATACAAAGGAAATTGTCTTGAGCACATGGAACAAGGTATTAAGGTCCCTTCAAAACTAAAACCTCACCTCTTTGCAAGGGATTTAGGTTACAAACCTTCAAGCTTATCTCCATCCCCCCTCCATCATCTGTTGTCTTCATACCTTCTTATTAGCAATCAAAATTTTATTCACATGAGAAAGGGTTCCTTCCTACTCCTCATTCTTTATCTAAGCAAGAGCATGTTTTGTTGAGGCTTCTAAAATACCACTAGATTACTTTTCATCCTCGTACACATAGGAAATTTCATAAACATGATAAAGAAAACACATTCTTTCTACACATACCATCAAGTTCATAGCCATTCCAATAGTGAATGTAAGGCCTTATAGATAAAATACAACTTCCTAATTGCGGTGCCATCACTCCTCCATTTGTTGATGAACCTGTCTCTTCTTTGCATGAAAAGTGATATTGAGGTTTACCTATGTCTTATCTATTCTAAGAATCTTCTTGTGTGGTTCTTATAGCTCTCTTATATTATGTTATTTCCTGCTCAAGGAATTTGTAGCTCTGCTTGCTCATTGCCATTCATGGTAGTACACTATTATTTGCAACCACACTTTCTCTATGCTAGCAACACAATAGTATCTAGCATGGTTATCCTCCCTTGTATGTTGAGAGTAGGGATAACTTGTTTTGGTGGTGTACATCCTTCTTGAGGATCCCTTCCATATCTTTTCTTCTCCTTAGAATGACATGTGCTCCTTTTCATAGCACAAATCATTCTAAGGGGGGATATCACGTTTGATTATTTTTGTATCACTTTCTATCTTGTCAAAATAATATCTTAAAAAAGTGGATGTCTTATGATCTCATCATCTATCTTAGAGAAAACCGAACTAGGCTCGTCTTATATTTTTTGTGACTACCCTACAACAAAACTTAATGTAGCCATACACCTATGTGCTTGATGTATGGTCTCTATCTTGCAAGCCATACTTATCAATTTCATCTTTATCCACCTATCATATGTTCTCTAGCCTTGCTATCTATACTTATCAATGATGTATTTTTATCTGATCATATTATGTCATGGCATGTCTATGAATTTTACGATATTTTTTCAAAAATTTTCCCAATGTTTTTATCTACAATGAACATGTTTGTCATGAATTTTTAGTCATATATACAAGATAGAAGACATGTGTCCTCTTCATGTCTTGGCTTAACTTTATAATTTTATGTACTGGATCAAAGACCCGTATCCTCTTCATCTTGAGTATATGCTGATTTTATCTCTTTTTCTCTTTTACATTGGTTGCTTCCCTGTCTTTTGGATGCATTCTTCTCTTGAAGTAATAAATCCTTACATTATTTATTCCGTTTAAGAATTCTTCTATGTATTTTTCTTAATTTGAGGATGACACTGTGTTGTGACAATCTCCCACATCAAGGTCTCTTTCATTTTGCTTACTCAAATCTTTTTTTTTTTGGTCATGTGCCTTTGTGCATGTGTTATCCATGTCTTTATTTCTAAATATCCATATGTTCTAACCCTATGATTTGGTAGCTTTTAATTTTCTAACCTTGTTGTCATGTGCATATTTTTCTTGTCTAATGCATTTATTTTGTAGGTATTCACCTTGAGGGAATGCTTCCATGGTTCAAAGGACTATATGTTTCCTCTATAGTATCCTTTTGACATCATGATGCTATTTATTTTTAGTAGATTTTCTTTATTGTGCATATTCATGTAAATTCATAAGCACGCTAAAGTGGGGACAACATGTGTCATCAAATTACACCCCTTGCAATTTAACCCACATTATTGCATCAAATTTAGTGCCCACTCCCTTAGTATTTTTGTAGGATAATTTAAGCCCTTACATTATCCTTTTTCACCTTAGAATTCTCAAGACCCCTTTTCAATAGCTACCTTCTTATGTCAACTTTATGTAAAACCATGTGTTTTTCTTATTCTCACCTTTTTAAGCATAATTTTTCTGGACACTAGTGCACCATGTGGACATTTGTGCACTATGCTAGCATCCTGAGATATTTCAACAATTCAATTGGCCATTTTTTAGCATGTTTCTATTTTCCACAAACCTTTATTGGTCGAAATAGATTTGAACACCTTGTAACAACTTGAGAACCTTCTTTTCCCTCTTATTCTCTCTTTAAAATTTTTCTTTTCAATTCATTTTTTCCTTCTTGGATCTCTCTTGATTTGTCTTGCTCTCTTGGCTATCTTGGCTCTCATAGATATCTCTTTCCTTCTCTCCTTTTAACTTCTTCAAGCCTTGTAGGTGATAGCTATCACTTTTCTTATGTCTTTGAGAATATTGGGATTTGTCACATCCCTTGTCTATGCATGTTATTGTCTTTTCTATTTAGCTTTTTATCTATTTGTCTATCTGGGTGTCCATGGAGGTGGATACACCAAAATAGGGGTTTAACTAAGGAAAGATCCTAAAAAATCCCTACATTTTCTCTCAATCTTATGTGTGTAGGTATGGAAAACATTTCTCTTTTGTAGGACTCATTGCTTGGTTCATTGTGAGCATTTTATTTCTCTTATATTTTTTCTCATTTTATCATTTACATTTCAATTAGTTTACTCTATTTTATTCTTTGTTATATTCTATTATTTTCTTGCATTTCAAGAGTTCCTAGTAAGTCAAAATAATAGTAGTCACCTTGTTGTTTTCTATGACAGGGTATGTGTAGGATCATGGTGGGCCAAAAAGTGGCAATATGATGGGTATGTGGTTGACGACATTTTTTTTACCCAAAATTGATGAAACAAAAAGGGTTTTTAAAGGAGATTCTCAACTTTCCACCAATATAAATTATGCTTTACTTTGAATTTAATAAGTAATTATTATTTATTTTCTATTCAAATTATGACTAAAGTCCGATCGATAGACTATTTGAAAACATCTATAGATTTCAAACGATATCACATTTTTAATCCAAAACATGCGTCACATTCTATTCTTTCATCTTATAGGATTAAAAAGAAAAATTAATTTCATGAAGTTTTAACCAAGTTAAGGTGGTCAATGCAATTTTTATATTTTTTAAAAGTTGTAATAAAAATTCATAATTAATTATTTACTTGGAAAAAATCTTACAAAAAATATTATCATTTTATTGTGGTTATCAGACAGACACCTAATTCTTATTTTTTCCTTGAAATTTAAGTACTATTTCATTGTAATTTCAAAATTTCAGCAAATATATTTTCTTTTTTTTTTTAAACAAACCTACTAGTTTGGAAACTATATTCAATTTTCTACAGATTCTAATCTTACATATTTTTGAAATAATATAGATAACTTATTCAAAATTTTAAGTCAAGTTGCCTAACTCTGATTTTTCTGATTATTTTGCCACTTAAGGGCCTTTTTTTTTCCATGATGATCCTGCACATACCCAACATTATCATTTTTCACTCCATATGACACACCAACATGCCACACTATCATCCTTCTCTCATGCTACCATCATTAATTGAGAGCTTTCCACTCTATCCAAAAAACCTCTATGATCTATTCTTTTTTATTCTGAAACTCTCATCATTTTATTGTCACTTGATCTTTGTTTCTTGAGGTAGATGAGGACCATTTCTCCCTTTAGACTCTTCTTTGTCTTAGAGACTCAAGAGTAGAAAATATCATCCTCTATAGTCTTATTGTGTAATTTTTTACTCAATTCAATTCATTTATCAACCAACCAATCATATCAATATTTTTCTACGTTAATGTTTGCAATACTTTTTCACAGTCAATGTAGATTGAAAAATATTTCCATTCATTCATTCTCCATAAATATGAAAGTCACTTCTTCATTCAATCCTCTTGATTGGGTGAGGTGGCCATTGTAGATTAAATGGTTTATTAATTTTTTCAAAGAAGTGGATTTCAATTGGTTGCTAATGTAATTATATGGTTTTCAATATTGGACTAAAAAATAGTATTTCTATTTATTATTGATATTTGTGATATTAAAGGCTATTATAGTAGTAACCAAAACCATAGATACATGCTTGTATATAGAATAATTAGGATAATTCATCTCCTTTTAATATATACATTCAAGATATCAAGTTGAGAATGGGGAGTGTTCATAAAGGGGACCCAAAAAGTGGTTACAACCACTTTTGTACCATCAAAAGAAAAAAACTAGTGCATTATGTCATATACTTTACTCTAATATTATTGAGTATATTGTTTTATTGTGTTAATAGGTGCACATCTAAAAAATCTTAGATAGGAGGTCAAGTCAATGGGTTTGAAAGTAACCATTGATTACCTCTCCAACTTTTATATAGAAAAAAGATTTGTTGAAATGCATTCAAATCTATAGGATTGGTTACATTATGAAATTTTGTGTACATTCCTTTTTATTTTATTGGCATTTAACATTGTTTGCATATATGGCTTTGTTTTATGTACGTATTTATTTTACCAATGTATAGAATTGTATACCTATATGGCTTTGTTTATTCATTCATCATATTCATGTGATAATGTATACACTATATGGTATTATCATTACATTATATATATGAAATTTTATCTCATACATGATAATCAACTATGATTATAGATATCATATTTATTATTCTTATACAATACTATCAAATTCTTATGTGGTTTAATGTGTACAATGAGTGCATTGGAAACATGTATTAGTCAATGTGAGAATTCAAATGAACTTGTTGATCGCATTCCTATGTAAATATTGATAACCATGATTATAATGGATAACGTTATGATAATTTTTCCCATTATAGTCTCAAACTTTAATTATTAAATTTTTAACACTAATATTACATCTTTTTCCTAATTTTTAGATCATTATGTAATAGGGTTTATATAGAATTATTTTACCAAAATCTTAATGTTCTCATAAATCTCATGTATTCTTCAAGATAAGATGACCTAGCCATTTTTTATTATGAGATTCATACTAATATATGACTCATTCTAGGAATATCAGACCCTTATGGTAGCATTTTTTATGATTTTGTATGGTAAACATTAGCCCTTTTATCTCTAAAAAGATTTATCTATTCATCCTAGGTCAAGGAAGCACAAGTATCTCATGAAAAAATACCTATGATATTAATAAATTAGATGACATTGGTGATAGGGCTGCACAAATTGATTTAGTATAGCCAAAAGATAAGTGGATGACCCTATTTTATCCATTTATGACAACCTTATCTTGGTCATGTGACTTCATATGTGTATATTTTATTTAATTTCATCAACCTCCATGAATTGCATAAGCTTCTAGTTAACCTTCTCAAGGAAATTTGACATTCATAAGTGTATTCCTAGGTAAGTGACTATCATAACATCAATGGATTATTATTGTACTCTCACATTTCATGGAGTAATATATCCCAAAATGATTAGGATACCTTGTGAATGAACTAATGCATTCAATATCAATGACTACCCATCACAATGTGCTTGCATAGCCAATTTGATCCCATAAGGTGTGAAATAAAGAATATGCCTATTTCCAAATTTATAGTGCTCTTAAATAAGAAATTTTGTAAGAATTCATTAATTCTTTTCATGCCCAAATAATCTAGAGTTTTAGAAAATGAAAATAGAGATCTATAGAGGGGATCAATGTCCACATATAGGTACAAATAATACATTACTAGGTTCTAAATATTAAGAGAATATGTAAGACAAAGTTTGCAGTTATTATTCTCTTAGGGGAATGAATTGATTCCTCTATTATAATTCACCCACCAACATCAATGTGCAACCATAGTCATCTTAGCCTCATAAGGTGTAAAAATAAATTCCAATTGGTGCCTTTCAATACTCTAAAATAAGGCATTTATAATAATACATTCATTATTGGCACAATCAAGTGGTATAGAATTGACAAAAAATGAGACAAGGTATTATAGATGTACTTAATGTTAACCTATAGGTTTAAATGAGACATTCGATTGTGTCAAGTATTGGGAGAATATGTAGGAAAAAATTTAAAACCTTTTTCTCGTATGACACTTAAGAGACTTTGTTAGAAGCTTATAGGTCAGATAGATTGTAATAGCTAAGGAATAAAATGAGGCATCTCATAGTATTCACTGACCACCTTAATGTTTTTGCGTAGTTGGTTTTATCCCATAAGGGGTGGAAAAAAATATTCCTATTGAATACTTACACTACTCTGAATGAGGCATGTTGTAAGAATGTATTCATTATTGATATAATCAAATAGTCTAGAATTAGAAAAAATTGAGACAAGGTATTATACAACAACTCAACATGCAACTATAGGTGCAAATAATACATTCCTAGTTTCCATGGATTGAGACAATAGGTGGGAAAATTTTTGGCAACATTTGTTGAACAAATAAGACAACTAAGAGGGAGGGTGAATCAGTTGTATCAACTTAAAGCACCAAAAACCCTCAACTATAATCAAATATACAAGCATTCATTAAACCCTTATTTTGTTATAGTGATTAATCATGTAATGCAAATAACAAAAAAATAAACAAAAACACCATACAAAATAGAACACCATACTTACATGTAAAAACCGATAAGGAAAAAACCATAGTGAGGATTATCTCACAATATAAGTAATTACAAAACTGGTACAAGGGATCACTACTAGAATAGGACACACTGTCTAATAGGGCTCATAGCCAAGACTCACTGCCACAAAAGGAAAGGAAGATAGAAGAGAAATTTTAGAGAGAGAACAACTTCTCAACGCAACAGGGAGTCCACCATAAATACTTCAACACTCTTGCAACTTTGTTTGAAATATTATGGATGCCTTCAGCTCATTGCCTTTACAAGTTGAACACTTTGAAGTTTTCACTACTCTACTCAAATTCACATATATACTTTTGCAATTTGCACCATATTCATCATTCACATATAACTTTCATCTATCATTAGATCTTCCAACAACACTATTATTTATATCATCCTCAACCTTGAAAGACTTCTCCAAGATCAACAACACATCCTTTCTATTTACAATTTCAAATTAGGTCATCACCCAAACATTCCTGCAATGTATAGGATTGAAGATGACCCATATAAATCCTTAGTTTGGACCCAAATATGTCCTAACACACCTTAAAACACTTCCAAAAACTTCACATGTAGTGTTAACACCAAGTCAGTCATTACCCATGCAAAAAACCATAAATCTATTAAGTTCATGCTTCCTACTTGGTCAAGATGACATGCAGACAACAACAATATCTCTTACATGATCTAGAATAATCCACAAACTGCTTGAGATCCACCAAAGAATTCATCCAAACTTTCATCATGGAAATACTTCAACCCAAAACATCTAGTTAACCTCATGCTCACATTGACACATGAAACACACACTATACTACACCAAATCAAGAGAAATATTGAATTATGAAAGGTGCAATTAATATAAGAAACTTCCCAAATCCATACAACCTAAAACCAAACTGAAGAGAAATGTAGAGCAAATACATTTCTTCCAAACCATAGTAAACAACACTGAAAAACCAACTTACACATTGGTGAACGTATCTCACTCTGCACAATGATCTAGAAACCCAAATTATGGATATAGCAACTAATAACAACCCTAAAAAACATATCAAGTCCACACCGGCATATCCTCAACATAGAAGAAATGAAGAAAACATCTCATAGCACATTTTGAACACTTGCACACCACTTCTTTCTCTATTTATTAAATTTTCACAAAAGTACTTGGAAACCAAGTACCAAGGACACCATCTTAGCACATTACTTCATTCCAACATATCTCTAGAAATTGTAACATAAATATAGCTCCATGTACTCACAACACTTCCTCAATATCTCAACTATACATGCATACAAACTACAATAACAATTATCTCAATATTCTTGACATATTCATCATGCAACAACCTTCCTCAACACAGTTGACATCAATGAAAACACCAACTTGTTGAAATCAATGGAAACACCTTCATACTTGCAACAATCTCCCACTTTTTCATTGGTGGTAACACATGATGTGAAAAACCATCAAAGACAGGACAACTCTGAACACACTTTCTCATAATTTACTTTTCTCTCCCCCTATGTAGATAAATGTTTTCACATGATTCTTTCTACCCCTTTGATATCAATGGAAAAGGATTTTTTTTTTGCATTTTTCTCCCTATTTGATACTAAACCAAGATACTTGATCTAAATACTCCCCCTTAGGAGTACACCCAACCAAATCAAAAACTCTGCACAATGACAACATTCCTTACTGCAAAAATAACACTACCTACTTCCCTTGAGAGGTAATCATCAACATCATTCTAGATAAGAGATGAATCCATAGATCCATTGGAATGATGTATCTCCATATGAATCTAGCTGAAATAAGGAGGGGAAATAGCCTCCAACTTCTCTTAGAGATACACAAAAGCATCCTTACAAAGAGCCTTAGTGAATATGTCAACAATATGATCCTTTGTAGGTACATATTCAAGCTTCACCTCATTATCCATAACCTTCTCTCTTAGAAAGTGATACATTATTGATATACGCTTTTCCTTGAATGCATCACTAGATTCTTTGAAATGCTAATTGCACTTGTATTGTCAAAAAATATAGAAATGGGTTCATCGTACATTACTCTGATTTCTTTCAACTTTTGTATCATCCATAATACTTGTGTACAACAAGATGCTATTGTAATATACTTAGCCTTTATAGTGGATAAAAAAATTGAATCTTCTTTCTTACTTAGCCATGCCACCAATCTTCCTCCAAGAAAGAATACACCACCATAGGTGCTTTTCTCATCATCAACACAATTAACCCAATTTGCACCTATGTATGCACTTAATGTGAAATTAGTATCCTTAGGATACCATAAGCCATAATCCAAAGTTCCTTTTAAATATTTGAATATCATATCCACTATTGCAATGTGATTCTTTAGGATCTTCTTGAAATATAGCCACAAGATTGTTGAACATCCATAATATTGAGAGGTGGGGTGAATTAGTATTCCATAAAACCATTCATATAAATACCATTTAAACATTACCACAAATCTAACCAAATCAATAATAGAGAACATGGAATCAAGATTATGCATCAACAGACATGAACATCGGTATTTTTACGTGGAAAAAACAAAATGGGAAAAACCATGGCGAGAATTATCTCACAATATAATATATCCAGATATAGAATATTACAAGGGCTCACTTTCAGGACTCACTGTCCTTGAAAGGTTCATAGCCTAAAGTAGATACAAAAGATCTGGCTTACTGCCAAGATACAAAATTAAGTGGCTCACTGCCAAAAGAATGAATTGATTAAATTGCACCTTCCTTGTGCTAGGGTTCAGTTCTAGTGAAGCACAATACATAAACTGCACACTTATCTTCACATCTTGCACATATCCATTCACATCTGTAACTTCATGTATCTTTCACACATTCTCCCTTTCTCTACCTCACTATATCTCTTATCTATCCCATGTATTACATATATATCCATGTTTACTAATTAGGTTGGCCTAATCAACTCTTTTAGCATTATCCTCATATTTGCACATAATTAGTCAGTGTGGACCTAAGATAGATCCCATTATTCACACATAGAAAAACTTCTCAATATCGATACATAATTAGGTCAACTAGAGTTAGATTAAAACTCCAAATATACATGTACTCAATCAAATGTGTAATGCAAAAGTGTGTTAGCATATTGAATTCTTCCTTAGATGTCATCAATATACTCATCTTCAATGGCACAAAAATAATAAAATATGAGAAAATGTGGAATCTCCCACATCAATATACTGTATGAAAACTCATTATAGACTAAAAATCATAATACAGTCATTCATATTTTCTAAATTCCTTCACATTTCATTATGAGATTTCGAAGAAAGATGCCTCTTGAAGTCTCAAACCTATTTACAAATTCCTATGATGATATATTTTTCTAAGCTAGAATCCAAACCAAAAAACAAATGTACAAAGCTAGTGTATGAGTATGACATTGTTTCCAAAACAACTGGTAACTGCAACTTTCCAATCATACAACCTAGTCAACTGAAACCATGTAAGTGAATGTAGCTAATATCAATATGAAACATATTATCAACTTCAAAGAAAATCTTACAAAAATGATAATCTAGATCAAAACACCGGATCAACAGACTTTCATTACTGGAGTAGCTAAAGACTGATAAACAACAAAATCCCATTGATGAAATTATCTACATTCCACTTGTTGACATCAATGATAATCTCTTAAATTCCAAAATTCTCCCCCTTTTTCATTGATGGCAACACACAATAAAAAAAAAACTTTCTCTCTCCCCCCATTTGACACCAATAGAAAAGGAGAGAATTCTTTAGTTGTTCCTTTGCATACCTAAGAACTCCCCCTAAGAATTATATCACAAATAGAGATGATGATTAGAGGTTGATGCCCCTTGAAGCTTGCTAATAATCTTAGTCTATGAGGATCTCCCTTCATCCAAAATCCTTTTTTCCTTTGACAAGGCACTACATAGATAATTGAGATCACATAAGATGTCCTTTCCTTCAACCATAGTTCTTGGGGAAACATTAGATTTCAGAATCCTATCAGCTACCGAAAGAGCATAATGGATAGGTGTACACTTGATCTTGATTAAATCTCTGAGCTTTCCATATTGTTCAACCATCTCTCCTTTTCCTTTATGCAATGCAAGGTATTCCTCATGCAATTTTGTCAATCCATACCAAGTCTGAGCATCCAAATCAAGAGTAGGATCAAATGAGCTAGATGCACACTTGATCTGAATTTCAATTGTGTTCTCAACATCCTTGAATTTCTGAATTGCATTAGGCCCAATCCAATAGAATGTGAATATACTCTTGACCTCTTTCTCACACTCTTGAATGTATTTAAGTCTTTCAAGTGTAGAGTTGTGAGTAGACTTGCATTGCTCTACTCTTTAATTCATCAAATCTATTAGTTAATGAGTTTGAGCTTCCCATTATGGTCTGTGATGAATTGGTAATGACACTAGGAGATGAAATTGTGATCTTGTCCTGGCTAATTTCTTAAGCCTTCTTGAAGCAGGTTCAACCCGAGTTACTAGTGCATGAACTTTTATGACTCTTCTCTTTTCCCTAGAGGAAGAAATTGATTTGCTGGAGGTTAATTCAGTCTTCTCAAGAACTCTAGCTATTTCAAAGTAGGTTCCAAATTGAGGTCTCTTGGGATCCCAGGGACAATTAATCAATAATTCAATACAACTAGTAGCATAATCCTTCTCAATTTCATATCCAAACTTAGGTAACCATAAATTCCTTGGTTCAACTACCTTAATTATGTAACTATCAATCATTACTAAGAAGGTTATATGATTCTTGTATTTGTACCCAATTTTCTAGGAATTCTCCTTCTCCTATTCATCTTTCTTTGAAACTTACTAAAGAATGCGGCAAGGGCATCTCCTTGTGCATCCAAATCCCCAATTTTTCTCATAAGTTCCTCATTCTGATGGGAAATTAGTTTGGTGTTCTCCCGAATAACTTCACCTATTCTAGGAATCTCATTCATAAAATCAAACATTGGACATAAAACCAATGTACCATACTTGAATGTACAATTCTTCTTCCTCTTGATATCTCTTATATTTTCCAACAACTATTGTTGGAGCAGCTCATAGAGGTCATATTTCATTCTATTCTCAACCATATTCAATGCAAAAATTGTTCTCACCAAGGATCATCTGTGAGATAACTATGCTTGCATACTAAACTATTGGTTTAGTGATTCTAGCTTATGTAGTCTTGATTAAACTTCTTCCTCTATCACAATTGCATTCAGGAGTTAGTTCATAGGATAATAAACCAGTCACTTCCCTGATTACATCTCTAGTTATGGCATGCCATTTTTCAAGCCACACATATTCACCATGAATTCGGTTAAGAATCATTCTGATACATCTTTCTTCATTACTAAAGTTTAGAAAATTGTTCCATACATCCAAATTTTATTTCCCTAAGAACATTATATTCTGCTTTTAGGGTGAAATCGTCTCTAATTAATTCTTCAACCCATAATATGCGAGGCTTTATATAGGAGGATATTTCCAACATTTGGTGAATGTATGTTCCAACATCTTCAATAGGTATATCACCAAAAGTAATTTCCAAAAATGCACCCAAAAGATTAAGTTCCAAGAATTTAACATGGCACAATTTAAGTTGTGGTTTTGGCTTCACTGAATTATCTATGATTTGAGGTATATCCATTACATTCAAAATGATTTAGTGAATAGCAACTTACCTCTTCCCCATTTCCCAAAGCCAAATTCAGATATTGCTTTAGTTTCTTCAAGCTTCTTCTCCATGCTTCTCCTTCTCCAATGCATTCCATTGAATGAATTTTCATTAACTTATTCGGATTTATTTCTTTCATTCCAATTGCCTCTACAATAAATGCTTTAGGTCACAAGTAGATCACCTTAAAAATCGTGTACATTTCCATCCTTTCAAATTATGTGGAGTTCATTCTTCACACATGTGTATCTGTAGCTTTCTTTTGCATGAAATCTAAATTAGTTATCCTAATAAATGCATACATCAAAAGAGGGATCATTAAATGTTTTGATTATTGCTCCCCCTTAGGCATTTCCTGAATTAATTTTTGATGGGAGTATCTTCACTGGAGGACAACACAAAAAAATTTATGATTCTGATTCACTTTGCTTAAATTCTCCTTTCTTTCTCCAAATTATTTTCATTTCTTTCCTCACTTGTTCTAGATCCATGATTGGTTCATATCTCTTTATCAAATAGGTGCTTTTCATCCTTTTGTTCCTGCAATTCCTAGCAAAATACTCTAGATTGCTTCAATCATAGTAAATAGCATTCTTCCTTCCATATTTTCTTTTATTCAATCTATATTCATACTGATTAGTCTTGTTTTCAAATAGGTTGCAATGATAACAGTAGCCATTAAATGAATAAAATGCCTTGTTCAACTTGTTACTACTACATTTCATAACCTTGTGTCCAATCTTCTTGCACTCAAAACAATTTTCAAAGAATGATAAAGTATCATTCATCTTACTACTACAATATTGTTCCCTATGTCCAAATTTATTGCAAAAAGAACAAACACCATTAAAAGATAAATACCTTTGAGCATTTAGTTGTCTGATGGGAATTCTTCTGATATTTCTCCTTATATTATTAAATTGTCCACAATCACTTTGAATCTTCATGTCAAGAGGTTGATTTTCTCTTGAGCTTTGTTCTTCAAATCAAAAACCTCTTTTGTTCATAGCAAGTCTTTGAGAAGCAATCAAATCATCAAGCCTTGTAGTGCTTGCCTTGAATTTATCCTCATGTCCTTTTCCCTTTTCTAGATCTAATTCTAGAGTTACCACTTCTTCCTCAAGCTTTGTGCATTCATCCATCTTACTTTGAATTTCAATTTTATGATAATCTTCAATCTCTCTCTTTTCTTCCAATTTCTCTTTCAAAATGAGAATGAATTTGTCTACATTCTTTAATTGATCATCGGCTTCTTCATATCTTATTCTTAGATTCTTGATATACTCATTTTCTTCCTTCAACTTATTCTTCAGATCTTCATTTTCTTTTGAGAGTCTAGCAGAGATCACTTCCAGAGGAAAAAAAATTATATTCAAATTTTGAGACCTTCCTCAAGCTGTTAGGCTTCTTCAAAGGAACCAGGCTCTGATACCAATTGTTGAACATATGGAATACTGAGAGGGGGGTGAAATAGTATTCCATAAAACTATTCACATAAAACCCATTTAAATATTACCACAAATCTAACCAAATCAAAAAGAGAGAACATGGAAACAATATTATGCATCAACACACATGAACACTAGTATTTTCACATTTGGAAAACCCAAAATGGGAAAAACCATGGTGAGGATTAGCTGATAATATAATATATCTAGATATAGAATATTACATGGGATCATTGGTCAGACTCACTGTCCTTGAAAGGCTCACAACCTGAAGTGGATACAAAATATCAGGCTTACAGCCAAGATATAAAATGTAGTGGCTCACTACCAAAAGCATGAACTAATGAAAATGCACCTTCCTTGTGTTGTGGTTTAGTTTCAATGAAGCACAATACATAAACCACACACTTATCTTTACATCTCACACATATCCATTCACATCTCTGACTTCATGTACCTTTCACACATTCTCCCTTTCTCTGCCTCACTATATATCTCATTTATTCAATGTCATATATATATATCCATGTTTACTAATTAGGTCACTCTAATAAACTCTTTTAGCATTGTCCTCAACTTTGCACATAAGTAGTCGGCATGAACCTATGATAGGTCCCATTATTCACACATAAAAATACTTCTTAATATTGATACATAATTAGGTAGGCAAGAGTTAGACTAAAACTCCAAATATACATGCAATCTATCAAATGTGTAACAAAAAAGCATGTTAGCATATTGAATTCTTCCTTAGATTACATCAAGCTACTTATCTTCAACACCTCACAATAAGATAACCAAATATGAGAAAATTTGAAATCTCCCACATTAGTATGTTGTATCATTATTCACACATAAAAATACTTCTCAATATCGATACATAATTAGGTTGGCAAGAGTTAGACTAAAACTCCAAATATACATGCAATCTATCAAACTTGTAACACAAAAGAATGTTAGCATAGTGAATTCTTCCTCATATTACATCAAGCTACTTGTCTTAAACACCTCACAATAAGATAATCAAATATGAGAAAATGTGAAATCTCCCACATCAATATATTCTATGAAAACTCATTGTAGACTACAAAATAGAATACTATCACTCATATCTTCTGAATGCCTTCATATATAATTATAAAATTCCAAAGAAATATGCCTCTTGAAGTCTTAAACCTATTTACAAAGTCCTATGGTGATATCTTTTTTGACATAGAATTAGGACCAAAAACTGACATAGAGAGCCAATGTATGAGTATAACATTGTTTCCAAAATAACTGGTAACTGTACCTTTCTAATCATACAACCCAGTCAACTAAAACCATGCC